>VSMD01020533.1:0-119237 GCA_008750895.1 Mirza zaza
AGAACTGGCATTCTCAAGCCAAACTAAGGAGAGCAATAATGATGGTACAAAGAATCCCAATTGTATCCTTGAGAGAATAGTCAGAGATGTGTGGCTTTGGGGAGAGATCATTTGGGGGCACATGAAAACTAGTAAAATATCTGTAGGGCTACCTGTAGAAGAGATATTGGACAAGAAAGAAAGGGAGACGATTAGGGCCAAGGGCTGGATGTTACAGGGAAACCCATTTGGGCTCAACCTAAAGAAATTTCTAGTTATCAGACCCCAAAAGCTGATTTTGTAACATCTGTTTCATTTGTCCGGGCCTTTGTGGATAATAGTAGACTCTCCACTAATGGAGGTTTCCAAGAAGAGGTTCGATGAGCAGATGAAGGGAAGGCTCAAACCCCAAGAAGTGGGAGGATTATTTGACTTTTAAAAAAATAACAACTTTGTTAAGATATAATTCACATACCATAAAATTCACCCTTTCAAAGTAGACAATTTGATGGTTTTTTTTAATATAGTCACAAAGTTGTGCAATCATCACCACTATCTAATCTTAGAACATCTATTTTAGAACACTTTAATCACCCCAAAACTAAACCCCATACCCATTAGTAGACACTCCTCAATCCCCCTTCCCCAACCTTACATAACCACTAATCTATTTTCTGTCTCTACAGATTTTCTGTCTCTACAGAGTCAAATAATGACCTTTTAAGTTTGATATGTCCCTCCTTCTAGAAACCGCCAAAATATCATTACAGTTTTTGGACATTTCATATAAATGGAATCATGCCATATGTGGTCTTTTGAGACTGGACTCTTTCACTTAGCACAATGTTTTTAATTCTCATCCACGTTGTACCATATATTAGTACTTCATTCCTTTTTATCATCAAATAATAAGGACTTTTTGATTTTATAGGTCTCCTCTGAGACCTCAGGTCCTGGGCTTAGGATTTTACCTTCCTCTTTCCTTCACATAATAAAAGGATTACCTAGTCTTCTCCATTATGCAGAGTATTTTCACTTTTTACTATTATTTCAAATAACACCATCCTTAATTTTCCAGAATGAGAAAATTAAAGGATAAAAAAAAAAAAAAGCAAGCAGCAGTAAAACAGCAACCCTAGGTATACTGTTCCATAACATTTCTACTCTTCGAGGCACTTTTCTATTTCTTAGCTTGTCAAGGCGAGGGAGTGGGACTGTTTAGATTTGAGTTTCAAGTCATAACCCTGAAGCCAATGGCAGAGGACCCATGGTTATTTAGATGGAGCAGCCTTTAACGGAGGCAGGATAACACCTTTTACATGACCCCCTCAATCCTTGAGGAATAGGTCCACCCCAGCAGCTCGGTGCGATACTCACATGTCGTAGGTGCAGTTTGGAGTGAAGGAGTGATTAGCCTTGTGTCCCAAGGAGGCACAGTACTTGGATACGTGGTTATAGGGCTCAGGCACATCAATGACTGTTTCCTCATCGAGGGAGAGGGTGTTCCCATTAAGGGCCCAGTCCCTGCTGTCAACCTGCAAAAAACATGAAAGGGAGCATTAGAGAGGACCTTTCTCTCCAAAGTGCAGAGGGCATCAGAGATATTAGCTCATTTATCCTTAAACATGGTTTGAGTGCTAGAAACATGGAGAAAACTCGACGCATCTTTCTGACGGTACCAATGAGATCTCTGGGCAGCACCAAGCAGCTCAACTTACTACTTATTGATTTTTCTTTATTTTATACATAAAAAGGATTTAAGGTCCCTTATAAAGATACACAAAATAAAACTGGGTAACTTCAATTACAAGCAGATGAAGGTGCTCGCCTCGGCAGCACATATACTAACACTGGAACAATACAGAGAAGCTTATCATGGCCCCTGCACAAGGATGACATGCAAATTCATGAAGTATTCCATAGTTTTTGTTTGTACCCCCATAATATTCTGAAATAAAAACATTAACTCAAACTAAAATTAAAAAATTAAAAAAAATAAAGCAGATGAAGGCTGCGGTGGCTCACTCGTGTACTCCTAGCACTCTGGGAGGCTGAGGCAGGAGTATTGCTTGGGGCCAGGAGTTTAAGACCAGCCTGAGCAAGAGCAAGACCCCATTACAAACAAACAAACAAACAAAAGTATATCAATATATTTTGAAGTCACCTTTCATATGCTGAATTTCTTGGCCTTTCTGGATGGTTGATAAAGGTCTGGCCGTTGCACGGGGACAATGTCTGCCAGACCATAGCTCAGTCTGAATACGTTACTGTCTATTGCCTGTGCGACTGCTTTGAATGTGTAACTTTACTGTTACATTTCATGGCATTTCCCCCCTTATTGTTCTGTAGGAATAAGTAGAAAACTAAAGACATGAGTGTGGGGTGTCAGCCATAAGCTTAAGTTTCACACACTTAATACGAGTGAGACAAGGGTCGAGCTCACCAGCTGTGCTAAAAACACTGAACTTTTGCCCTTAAGTAGACACTTAGGAAGTTAATTGTGAAGTGAAGAAACAAAAACAAAAAACATATACAAAATCTTTAAAAATATATCAAGGAGCGTGTCTTTTTTTTTTGAGACAGAGTCTCATTTTATTGCCCAGGCTAGAGTGAGTGCCGTGGCGTCAGCCTAGCTCACAGCAACCTCAAACTCCTGGGCTCAAGCCATCCTGCTGCCTCAGCCTCCCAAGTAGCTGGGACTACAGGCATGTGCCACCATGCCCGGCTAATTTTTTCTATATATATTAGTTGGCCAATTAATTTCTTTCTATTTATAGTAGAGATGGGGTCTCGCTCTTGCTCAGGCTGGTCTCAAACTGAGCTCAAACGATCCACCCACCTCGGCCTCCCAGAGAGCTAGGATTACAGGCTTGAGCCACCGCGCCCGGCCAACGATCGTGTCTTAAAGGCAAAAGGTGATTCAACTCTTTAACGTTTTATTTTTAATTTTTTTTTTTTTTTGGCAATAGAACCCTTCCTGACAAGATGTAGGCTAATGTGTGGCTTTTGCACAAACCGATGTAGGGGCCTTCCTACAAAGCGCCTTACCCAAGGTCACCAATTAATTATTCGCAGAGTCCGACTGGATCTCAGTGTTTCATACATTGAGTATAGTCCAGTACAAAGCAATTACTCTGACTATATTGATGGCGCCGCCCCATTCTTTTTTTTTTTTTTAACAAAAAAAGCAAATCTGTTTGTTCCTTTATATTTCTAGTGAATACTAAAGTACAGGGACTTTGAAACAAAGCCCTTTAACCAATCGAGTTGATTTTCCACGTCTACACCACTCACCTCCTGGTGCGTAATTCGGACTCCATTATAAAAAGACATAACAGTATTAGGTCCCACTGCTACCTTTGAAAACAGTCCTTCTCCAGCACTGGAAATGAGAGATTCAGCAACATAAACCCTAAATAGAAAAAAAAGAGTCAAATAATGACCTTTTAAGTTTGATATGTCCCTCCTTCTAGAAACCGCCAAAATATCATTACAGCTACCGAATCCAAAATGTCAGTTCAAATAATCCTATAAAGAAGGAGGGAGGAAGAAAAAGTTAAACCACAATATTTTGGTATTAGAAATTGAAGAAATGGCAGTTATTTCTCCTTTAAGAGTAGTGTTTAAAATTTGCTTTCTAATAAGGGGATTATTGTTATATATTCATAAAGCTACTCAGTGCTTTGATATGAGGTGGTTTTTTGGGTAGAATTTTATATTTTTAGTTCAGGACAATTTTCACTGTCTTACTGGACAATTAAACATTTTTCCAAAGTTATTTAAAGCTTTACCTAAGTTTGTCAATACCAGATAGGAGAGGAAAACTGCTAAGTCCCACGATAAATCTTTTACATGAAAGAGTAACAAACACTTAATGAGATATATGCAATAATCACTTCCCAACAAAAGGGTTTATTACAGGGGTCAGCTAATAATGGCCTGAGCACCAAATATGGCTGTTGCTCATTTTTGTAAATAAAGTTTTATTGATACACAGCCTCGCCTATTTGCTTAGCATTGTCTTTGACTGCCTAGTGCTACAAAAGCAGAGTTGAGTAGTTGTAATGGAGATCTTGCTTTGCAAAGCCTAAAATATTTACCATGTGGCTCTTTACAGAAAAAGTTTACCAACCATTTGTTATAAGAAGAGAAAACAGCACTCATGATTATGGAACTAGCTTTAGTAAGACAGTATGTGTTCCATCAACAACTGTTTTAGCTCTCCAGACGCTGGGACAGAATAACCCTGCAGGAACTGGTCAGCTGTTGTTTCTGTTGTGTGAGTCTCATGCTTATGCATGGATGGGAAGACTGAATTATTGCCTCTGGCTCTTTACTCCCTCCCTGTGATAGAATTATACATCCTGCCACTGTACAGTGTGGCTTTGAAGTACCTCCCTCGGAGTGGGTGGAGGCTTCATGCCTGCCCTACTGACTTCATGCTTGGCGCTGTGACCTGCTTAGCTGAGAGAACTTGGGCGGAAGTGACCGCATGCTAGGTGTCAGGTGCTGAGAGGCGTGGCAAGTTTCTGCTGGACTGCTCCATAGTTTCCACTCTCTCCAGGAGAATAATATGCCCCTGGGGGCTGTTCTCCTGGAGCCCGAGTCTGGGAATGAAGACATGTGAAACAGACCTTAACCCAACTAAAGACCTAGAGTTCAGCCTAGGCTGGCTGCACTTAGTTGGTTCCAGGCAAAAGCAGCTGAACCTCAGTCCACCTGTTTGCTTTTGTGAACCACGGGTACTTTTGAGGGTATTGTTATGTGGCATTATCACAATAATAATAATAATAACAGAAAAAACTAATACATACAGTTATGGTCCTGTTGTGTTTTGGGGCTAACAAAGAGACCACACCCTTCCCCTTATAACTGGGCCAGAACCTCATGTCAAAAAAGAGGCCATTCACTCACTGTGACATCGTGGGATCAGCTCTGTCCATTAATGGGGAATAAAAACTGAACAAAAGGCAAGCCATGCTTACAAAGAGTGAGGCGAAGAGAAAACCAATTTCAGATAGTACCCTTACTCAGAAACCTGCTGCCGGGAATAAGAAAAATCCCAGAGAGGGCACCAGAGAAAACCATACGAAGAATTGAGAGCTAGCACTTAGCCATTCTTTTTTATTTTTCCCCAATACCAATAGAAAAGCATAGCAATCCTTACAGATAAGATATGAAATGGAATGAAGTTGACCCGCTGGGAGTGAGCTTGTAGAATCAGAAACTTGTCATTTATAAGCTGTCGTTTATGCCTCTTATGTGTTCTTTGCTTCCCTCTTGTCCTCCCTTAGTGAGAAAAGAAAATGTCTTATGTTCCAGAAGCCCCCAGCTGGGCTAATTAGAAAAGGAGGCGGTCCTGTATGTGTAGACTAGAGCTTTGAGGAGTGTGAAATACTCCCCTAGAGGGACAGCACGTGACTGTAGCACAAACGCTAAGACAGGGGACACTTGGGCAGGGCAGGGCTGGCTGCCTGGCCCACCTGCTCAGACTACCTAGAGGTTTCATTCCAGGACTGACACCTCGGCTGTCCTGTGCTTCATGGGTGAAGAAACTCTCTTACAGAAACAGATTCTGCATGAGAATAAAAACACACTTCCTCAGAATATAGAAATATTTATCTGGAGGATTTGCAAAGGGAAAGGACACTTTAATGAGAAGCTTGGTCTGAGCAGAAACCCAGCCCAGGCAGAGGGCCACAGAGGGGCATTAATTCACACCACTGGGGTTATTTAACCTCACACAAACAGCGCAATTAAAACCACAAGGAAAAAATTACCTTTCTGATTCGTAAGGATCGGGAAGAAGAGCATCGGTAGAAATGCAAGATGAAGTTGACTTATCAAAATGGTACACTGAATCTGAAAAGCAAACAAAAGTTATCAGTATGGGTACAGAGTTGGAGAAGAACATTTAAAACATTTTTCTCTAGATGAGAAATACATGTAAGTTTAAAAAAATTGCTCTGTACCCATGAGACAAGGAAGAGTTAAATAACTAAATATGTTATTTAAGTTATATCAACTAGAATGAAATTCTTCCACTTAAATGAATAGTTTTTAGATTTACTCTTCGGTTTTATTTTTAGGTCTTAAGGAACAGCCATCAGATATATTTCTTAACATCCCTATTTGCTCATGAATTTTCTTTATTCAAATGATTTAAAAGACGCCTGGGGACTTAAAATTTTTAATCAGTAAAATCCTTTGTCATGAAATTTTGAGATCTCTCTGGTTTTAAATTTTTCTTGTGGTTTTCCTCCTATCAGATACAGTCTATAGAATTCAACAACTGAGCCCCTTCACTAAGCATCAACATTCTGCTGCACCAGAATTAGGCAGAACAGTGGTGCTTTTGATAAAGCATTAACAACATCATCTTATTTCTATTAAGGTGGTTTGGAAGCCAATTAATAATTTATTCCAGAAACTAAGATACACCATAGCTTTAGAATTAACGTTGGCTCTCTGCAAGGATTAGCTTTAGAGAACCCTCACAGAGCACAATGAAGACATAAATAAGATGCTCTCAAGGCTAGTTAGTAAGGAAACAAGAACTGGAACTGCAGGGCTTACTCCTGCAAAGCAAACTACTTTATGCTCAAAGGTATAACTGGTAATCCCATTAAACAATTCCTTAGTGGTTACCAATGGTTGCCAGGTCTTCTTTCTGCTTTTTGTTGTTATTGTTGTTTTGGGTACAACCAAAACCTGAATTAATGTTTCAAACTAAAAGTTAGAAAACAACACAAATCGGCTGGTGTCTAACTGAGAAACAGATTTGAGTATTTCTTTTTTTTTTTTTTTGAGACAGTCTCACTTTGTTGCCCAGGCTAGAGTGAGTTCCATGGCGTCAGCCTAGCTCACAGCAACCTCAATCTCCTGGGCTCAAGCGATCCTCCTGCCTCAGCCTCCCGAGTAGCTGGGACTACAGGCATGAGCCACCATGCCTGGCTAATTTTTTCTATGTATATATTACTTGGCCAATTAATTTCTTTCTATTTATAGTAGAGATGGGGTCTCGCTCTTGCTCAGGCTGGTTTCGAATTCCTGACCTTGAGCAATCTGCCCGCCTCGGCCTCCCAGGGTGCTAGGATTACAGGCGTGAGCCACCGCGCCCGGCCAGATTTGAGTATTTCAAAGAGAATTTAATTCAGGGACTTGGTTCTAGAAGGGATGGAAGAGCTGACAAGCCAGACAGAGAGCTGTGAGAAGCCCAGAATCTGGCAACAGCAGGACGCTGCCACCCTAAGCCAGAGAGACAGAGAAGGTGGAGTCCCTAAAGCTCAGAGCTGGGGTGGCTGCAACTAGGGTTGACCTTCCTCATGGGACATGGAATCAGGAGGTGATGGAGCCACTGCTGGACACAAGAGTGGGCTTCCTTCTGCTCCGTTTCCTCCCACTTTGTCCCCAGCCAGTGTCCTCCCTTTGGCCAAATCCAGACAGAAGTCAGGTGTGCAGGAGCCTGAGAAATGCAGCCTGCAAGGGGGAGACGCCCTCTGCAATAAACGCAGGTAGTGAAAGAATGAGGAACGGATTGGATATGGTGAGGGGCTGCCATATAATCTGTGAAAATACTTTAGTTTAAAAAAACACTTTTGGCCGGGTAGGGTGGCTCACGCCTGTAATCCTAGCACTCTGGGAGGCCGAGGCGGGAGGATCGCTCGAAGTCAGGAGTTCGGGCCCAGCCTGAGCAAAAGCAAGATCACGTCTCTACCAAAAATAAAAAAAATTACCCAGGCGTGGTGGCACATGCCTGTAGTCCAATATACTCAGGAGGCTGAGGCAGGAGGCTCGCTTGAGCTCAGGAGTTTGAGGTTGCTGGGAGCGAGGCTGATGCCACAGCACTGTAGCCCGGGCAACAGAGTGAGACTTTGTCTCAAAACAAAAACAAAAACAAAAACAAAAACAAAACACTTAAAAAAAAAAAACCAAACTTGTGTGTGAAATATATGTTCCATTGTGTGGAAATTCTCCTATGAACCTCCATCTCCTTAGATTAAAATTTTCGTCACGAGTGTCCTGAGTGCCAAGTCCATGCATGTTAGGCACTGTGCAGACACAAATGGGATTAGCAGCTGCTCCTGCTGTCAGGGAGTGTGCTCTGTCTTCCCCTGTGCCTGTGGTCCCTTCCTCCAGTCCCTTACACACGCCTGCACTCAGGGCAAACAGAACGTATCCCTTACTTTTCCTCCTGTCCCTTCTGGTTTACACTGTGCCCTTTGGCTAGAATTCATGCATTCACTGGCAAACGCTAATGATAAAAGGTGAGCCAACCCTTAAAGAGGAGTAGGGATTAGCCAGGGAAAGGAGTTCCCATGTGGAAGGTGAAGAGGTGAGAAGAAATTCCAGCCAGAGGCAGAGATGCAAAAACCAGCATGAAGTAAGTGGAGAACTGGAGCAGTTTGTGGTTACAATGGCATACAGAGACAAGGTTGGTGGGAGAAGCTGGTGAGGGGCAGGTAGGGGAATACTTTATGTGAGACATTTGTACCATGTATCCCTCCTCCCCCAACCACTGGACCCAGTGGTCACATGACCCTGCACCACCTAATCTACTAGCCAGGCAGCAGGTCAGTAATTATAACTGAAAGGCGTAGAGGGGACAGGGAAGTGGCACAACTAGAACAAAAGTCTGTGCAGGGGTTCTTCGGAGTTACCCAAAGCAGCCATGGTTCCTGACCCTTTAGAGGTTCAACATCTGCTCAGAATACATGAGGCCTGCCAGAATCATGCCAATAAATTTCTCCTTTATTTATTTATTTATTTTGCCTTAAATTAATTTGAAGAGGGTTTTTGTTATTAGCAACCAGGAATTTGAAAACAAAAAGCAATAAAAAAAAAAAATTCCCTTAAGAATGATGACTCTCGGCTGGGCTCGGTGGCTCATGCCTGTAATCCTAGCACTCCAGGAGGCCAAGATGGGAGGATTGCTTGAGGCCAGGGGTTCAAGACCAGCCTGAGCAAGAGCGAGATTCCGTCTCCACTAAAAATAGAAAGAAATTAGCTGGACAACTAAGAATATATAGAAAAAATTGGCCAGGCATGGTGGCAAATGCCTGTGGTCCTAGCTACTTGGGAGGCTGAGGCAGGAGGATGGCTTGAGCCCAGAAGCATGAGGTTGCTGTGAGCTAGGCTGACGCCACTGCACTCTAGCCCAGGCAACAGAGTGAGACTCTGTCTCAAAAAAAAAAAAAAAAGAATGATCACTCTCCAAATGTGTTTCTTATTTATACCAAGAAGAATGTAAATAGCAACAATAACTTTCATTGTGATATCTTATGGTAGGTGCTAATATCCATACTTGATAATGAAGAAATAGGTTCTGAAAGAATAAATAACTTGCCCGAGACCATGATAACAGTAAATGTTAGAGCTGAGACTCAAATTAGGCACTAAACATGCTGCCACTTCTGTGAAGTTTTAAAACGTGCATCAGCAATTGGGATCCTCCCCTGCTCCCAGCCCCCTCATTTCTAAACGCTATAACACTATCTCCTTTCAGAACAATATCAAGAGCACAGAAATTGGAGTTTGTGGTTCAAGGACTATTGCTTCCTTTTTTTTTTTATTTCAGCATATTATGGGGGTACAAATTAAAGAAAAAAGAAAAGAAAAAAAGAGTACAGTAAAAATATGGTATAATCTCATGGGATTATCACTATTATGTAGCCCATGATTGTATACAGAAAAGTCACAGATACTACAGAGAGTTTTCACTGTTTCTCCTAATGTTAACTTCTTACATTACATGGTACACTTGTCAAAATTAAGAAACCAACATAGATACATTACTATGAACTAAACTGTAGACTTTATTTAGATTTCAACAGTTTTTCCACTAATGTCCTCTTTCTGTTCCAGGATCTAATCCAGAATCCCACATTGCACTTAGAATGCCTCAATTTTTAACTTAAAAAGAAAAAGCCCAAAAAAAGACATTTAAAGCAACCCAAATTGGATCTAAATATAAAAGCTGTATTTCCCACTTTTGGACAACCTTCCTGTGGAGATTCTTCTTCAAATCCCAAATAACTAAATATTATTTAAGCCTATTAATGCTTAAATTTATTCTCTTTTCTACTTTTTTCTCCTTGTAACCTAACTTGGATCAGAAATACATGCATACATTGTTTTCAAAGATTCAGACCAATTCAGATAGCTTTCTTATGCTGTGCCACCCAAAATACAAAACATTGATTTTTCTTTGCATCTTTTCTATATTTTACCAATTTTCTACAATAAATAATTTTATACTCAGAAAAAAATGATTTAGTGTAGCATGTTACACTTCTAAAAGGAAATAAGATTTTTTTCTAACATGGATTCTCTGGGTTCACTCATGTATTGAGTATGTGCTCCAGGCAACGTGCTAGGCTCTGAAAAGAGCTAGAGATGCCAATATACATTTATATTTTCCAGTCACCTCAAGCTGAATCAACTTTACCGTTTGCACCAATTTGGAGATCTACCTCATTTGGTTTTTTAATACCATTAAACCATAGTTGAGTCTTTTTGGAGCTGAAACCATGTGAAATTGATTGACTTACTGCTGCCATTTCTTTACACCTTCCCTGAATTAGAATTACATATCTATGTACTTTGTCATGTGACTTTTCAGTATCTCCCACTCATGTGTGTGGTATAATTTCCCTGCCTCACTGATGTCTGGCTTGGCCCCTGTGACTTGCTTTGACCAATGCAAAGTGGGTGAAATATACTCTAAAAATATGTAGAAAAAATTGGCCGGGGATGGTGGCGCATGCCTGTAGTCTCAGCTACTTGGGAGGCTGAGGCAGGAGGATTGCTTGAGCCCAGGAGTTCAAGGTTGCTGTGAGTTAGGCTGACACCACGGCATCCTAGCGGGGCAAGAGAGTGATACTCTGTCTCAAAAAAAAAAAAAAATGTAAAAAGTAACATTGTGTCAGTTCCAAGAGGCATCGTAGGTATCTGACTAGGCTCTGACTTCTATGATCCACTGTGAGAAAATCTTACCCAGGGTCACTGCTGTCCCTTCTGACTGGGCCCAGAATTAACACACATATATGACAGACTCAAATCTGACCAGAAGCCCCAGGTCCAGCCTGGCCCCACCACGCCCAGGCTCAGCCGGCTGGAGTACAGCCAGGCAGCAGATCTGTGGGCCACTGGGGTGCTCGGGTGTCTGTTGGGCAGCAAAGCATGACGAATACACTATTAAAGTGAACTGCACAGAGAAGAAAAGAAAACCCTCTCAAATAAGTCCTAACAACCTGCTTTGGAATTAGAGCAACCCATCTGAAGCAGAGTCAACTTACTTCCAGACATCAGTTCAAAGTGAGGCCTCCCTTCTTCGGTGGACATAAGGGTGGCCAGCTTTCCTTCTATCATCTCTCCGTCAATGAATTTCCCATACAGTGCGGTCCTCTCATCGGGGTACACATAGGCTATCTTCTCCCCAGTCATCTCCCCATCTTCGTTTACTTCTCCTACAAGGCTGCCTCCATCCTGATGGGAGAAACCAAAAACCAGAAATATTATATATAGTATTTATAGGACACAAGTTCGAGAAATGTCTCGTCTGAACTGCCATTATTAAGAGCACGAATATGGGCCGGGCATGGTGGCTCACGCCTGTAATCCTAGCACTCTGGGAGGCCGAGGTGGGAGGATTGCTTGAGCCCAGGAGTTTGAGCTATGATGACATCACTGACCTCTAGCCTGGGTGATAGAGTGAGACTCTGTCTCAAAAAAAAAAAAAAAAAAAAAAAAGCACCAATATGGATATTAACAGTTTAAGAACACAGAGCTTTTCACATGAGTGAGAAAAACATAATGCCTATATCCTCAACCAGCCGCATACAAACATACTGCCAGCAAGTCATACGCACACCTGCTTTGGAGAGTGGGAGACTGAGTTGCACTTTGTAACCCTGGACAAGTTACTGATATTCTACCTTGGTTTGTTATGTAAAAATCAAGTATCTTGCACTCATAACATTAGTTACGAATATTTCAAGGCAATGGATCTAAGTGTTGCTTTTGGTCAGTATCAAATGTGATGAGGATCTATAGCAAGATAATCTTACCCATATTCATATCTTACTTCCCAATGTTAAGTTTTAGATTTCTAGTCTACTAAGAAAATCGTTAGTTCAAGTGTACTTAAGAATAAATGTAGTGTACATGAGTAAAGATAGAGTTATCTGCATGTTCTAAGAGATAAACAGAAGGATTTCTGGACACTGTCCACCTTTCTGAGAATCCTATACCATCACCATTTTTGGAGTTAGAAGGAAAACTGAAAAAAGATCAACTAAATTCTACTCCCTCTGCAATGCTGCTTTCTTCCCACTCTTTATTTACAGTTCCCGCTTGCTCTCCAGCAGAGGAGCTTCTTGCTTAACTCTTTCATTGACTTCATTCCTAAGAGTCATTAAGTACTTTAGGGCAGAGGCTATTATATAATTCTTTATCCTGTAAGTGCTAGGAACACAATAGGTGGTCCATTAAATATTTTTTGAACTGAGCTGGGATACCAAAAAGCAATGAATAATTTAATCTAGGGTGCCAGAGAGGTTTCTTTTTTTCTTTTCTTTTTTTGCTCTACATCCAGAAGGTCCTTATAGTATAACTTGGAAAATCTAAGACCTTTGGGTTTGATATAATAATAGTAATGTCACATCTTCTAAAAGCTTGGTTAATTTCCCCAACTCAAAAATCTAGAAACAGCTACTCAAAGTCAGTGATGTAGGATGACTTTTGAGAGATCCCAAATGTTGCTTATTAAGAGATAGTAGGAGGCTGCGTGTGGTGGCTCACGCCTGTAATCCTAGCACTCTGGGAGGCCAATGTGTGAGGACCGCTTGAGCTCAGGAGTTCCAGACCAGCCTAAGCAAGAGCCAGACCCCATCTCTACCAAAATTAGAAAAAATTAGCCATGCATGGGCCGGGCGCGGTAGCTCAAGCCTGTAATCCTAGCTCTCTGGGAGGCCGAGGTGGGCGGATCATTTGAGCTCAGGAGTTCGAGACCAGCCTGAGCAAGAGTGAGACCCCATCTCTACTATAAATAGAAAGAAATTAATTGGCCAACTAATATATATAGAAAAAATTAGCCGGGCATGGTGGCACATGCCTGTAGTCCCAGCTACTTGGGAGGCTGAGGCAGCAGGATTGCTTGAGCCCAGGAGTTTGAGGTTGCTGTGAGCAGGGCTGATGCCACGGCACTCACTCTAGCCTGGGCAATAAAGTGAGACTCTGTCTCAAAAAAAAAAAAAAAAAAAAAATTAGCCATGCATGGAGGTGTGCTCCTGCAGTCCCAGCTTCGAGGGAGGCTGAAGCAGAAGGCTTGCTTGAGCCTAGGAGTTTGAGGTTGCAGTGAGCTATGATGACGCCACTGTACTCCTGAGGCGACAGAGTAAGACGCTGTCTCAAAAAAAAAAAAAAAAAAGAGAGAGATAGTAGGAATAAATAACATTTGGGTACATGATTTTTATAGCTCACCATAGTCTAATTGCTCTTGGAGGAAAAAGGTTTTAAAAGGAATCACAGAACTTCCACAGAAAGAAAAATACTTAGAAGCATTTTTTTTAATGGATAGAAAAACATGAGGAATATATTTATTGCTTTTCTCCTCCCAGAGTTAATTCTTAATAACCAAGCATAAATGAAGATGGTACTTTCTGCAATATCTGCCTTCAGGCTTTCAGGCTGCCTTCAGGCTGATTTTTACCGAGCTGGAGAATGTTAGAGTATTTGTACTTCTTATATGCTGTAACTAATATAGGCCATCAACATTACTTTTTAATTAAAACAGCAGTCTTTCTAGGGTCTCACATCTTTTTCCCTTAAATGCTGTGAATTTCTGGCTTTGAAGGAAGTGGATTTATTTATCTAGAATGATAAAGGAGAAATTCTTTTATTTCCAAAAGGAGTTGTAAATTTTTTACTAACAACTTTATACCATTGGCTGGTCTGATGGTAGTGGGTTATCAGAACTTATTAACATTAGTGTCACTAAAGTTGGTACACAACCCTCCACTGCTAAATTTGACTGGCAAAAAACTAAAACAAACAAAACAAAACAAAAAGTTTTATCATGGTTCCAAGGTAAATTTTTGAAAGAAACAAACCGTCCTTAGAGTGAACTTATAAATACGTACTATAGGGAAAGTCATTATTTTTTTCCTACCCTTGTTCCTGCTTTGGCCCCATGTCACAGAAATGTCCTTCTGTATCAGAGAACACTGGGGAAGAAACTGCAGCTTCCTCCCTTCTACTCACTGGCTCCGCCTCACGGGAGGAGGAATCATTTGAACCAATTCATTTGATAGGTGAGAAGGCAGGATCTGACACCTATGACGCCATCTCTCATTGGTGGAGGTTAATAGGACAAAGGCTGCTATTTAGCTCACCAATGCTTTCTTCCTAAGGCAGAGTCTTCTCTTGTATTTAATAAGATAATTAGGGCTAAAGGCTAACATGTAGCTGCATTTCTAGGTCCCAAATGCAACTATGTTGAATGAGGCAAAGCCATTCACCAATCTTGGTGCATCTTTGATCTCATCTATGGGCTTTAATTGATCATAGTCACAAGTGAAATGACAGATAGTGGGAGAATGTGGTAATCCATACTTTGCCTTTTTCCTATATCATCCCCATGTAGGATCTTCCACCTTCCCTGACTTCGAGAAGCACTGTCACAGGGGCACTAAGCAGCAAGATACCCAACCTGGTGACTCATGAAGCAAAGGTTCGGTCTTCCTAGACTGGAAGTACCTCTACCACTTCCTGTCCTTCTGCTTGCCTTCTCCTAAGAACTAAATGCTATAACTTTTGATCCATCAATCATAGAATCCTACTAAGAGGATAGGTAAATGCTTTAGTCATTCTTAGAAAATGTTCTATTTACAACATTCTTCTCTTATGCCCCTTTCCTAGAGTATGGCCTATTTTTTAAGAACAATAATGTGTAATTAGATTTAAGTGGGACTTTTCTTATTAAACATGTAATTAATCATTTATTTTATTGATGCTTTTTAATCATAAGAAGATAGGTTTCAGAGTAAAAAATGTCTTTTGACTTAAGTTCTGAAAATAAAATATTAAATGAAATATTTTCTAAGGTCTATTTTCTGAACCATTCTTTGGAAATTCACTAACAACAGATGGGATATTTGAAATATAAACAAAAATTAGAGCGTTAATTCCCAACCATGGGTTTTGCCATATCTTTTTGTTCTAATAAACTTCGGAAATATCATAAAATGCTATCGAATACTCACAAGCAAGTTAATTTTAATCGCCTTAATTTAAGCAACATAAGCCATAAAGCACCTTAAAAAGCAGTGAGTGGAATTGTAAAATCAAGCAACAACAGTGTACTATGCCCCAAAAGATTGGAAATTGCTGGATTAGTTCTTACATATGAGAAACAGAGAATAAAACAGCTACAATGAAATATCCCACCATCTTTTTCTACATGCCAAAAGAATTAAAAACAATATATTTTGACTTCATTAGTGGTACAAGAAAACCAATTTGTCCCACTTTGTTTCAGTCATGATGAATCGTTCCTTCCCAGAACAACTGAAAAATAATTAATAGTAGACTCAAGGACCAATCATCTAAGTCAATAGTGAAGAGCAGTGAGAGGGCATGCCTCACACACTCTTGGCTTCAACTATTGTGGCTCTAGGTTTCAACGATGGTGACTCTAGGTTTCACAGCTTCACAGGTTATAACATAGAGAATACATTTTCATCTTCATTGTGACCAGTCACAGCATTTTCTTAAAATATGTTACTTTCAGCCAAGTGAACAGTCATAAAGCTTACTGGGTAGTATATCCAGCACACTCCATGCCGAATGTTGTCTTTATATTGCCCCTTGAAGATCAGTCTCCCATCCGTGTCGTACTCCTGGGCTGGACCATTCAGCTCTCCGTCTACATACGTGCCCTGGAGAACTCCTCCATCCTCGTAAGTGTAAACTCCCTGGCCCTGCAGGGCATCATCCACGTAATACCCCTCCAGGGTGCTGCGAGAGACGGGAGAACAAAAAGGAATAGTCAGACCATGACTCAACTCTCTTTAAAGAAAGGATCACAGCTGCATGCCCAGCCCTGTCTCAATCCTGACATGTGTTCAGTGAGTCCTCCCATATCCTCACAGACTGCTAGGAAAATACTTCAGAGATACAGGCAAGATTAGGAAGAAAGAGGGAGATTTAAAACCTAATCTTCTGGTTCCTATTAATCCTTTTTCTCTGCTGGAGGAAACAGAGAAAAAAAAAGCCATGGGTGGAAATTGTGAACAAGACTCACCTGAATATGATTCCGAGGCTGGATGCCAACCTGTTCCAGGCAATAGAAACTCTAATGTTACCCTCTCCTCATATAAACTACTCGTGTTTAATTTCCCTCTAGAGTGGTCCATACCAGTGGTTCATTGGTAGTTCTCAAGGATCTTTCAGATGGCTTGTATACAGTGATCTCTAATGACACAAATGGGGTTTAGAATGTGTAAATGCCTACATATTTGTTTCAAGTCACTAATGTATTATTTATCAGAGACAGCCATAAAAGTAGCCAGTCAAAAGAATCTCCTTGCATCTTTTTGGAAGATATATGGGGATTTATTTAAGTATATGTATATAATTATGGGTGTGTGTATACATACACACATACATGACCATGTTCATGGCCAGTAGGGGCAAGTAAGGAAGACTGCAGGGCTGTAGGCTCAACCCTGCTGGTGTTATCAGCAGCCCGACAGCTTGAGACCCCTGGTCCTACCTGGAAGAATGCTCACAGGAACGCTCATGGTGATTTTACCAGCACCCATCTTTCCCTTTCCTCCTAAAACACATTGGGGAGTTCAGAAATCTGATTGTTTTGAGACAGGATCTCACTCTGTCACCTGGACTAGAATGCAGTGGCGTGCGTCATCATAGCTCACAGCAACCTCAAACTCCTGGGCTCAAGCAATCCTGCTGCCTCAGCATCCTCAGTAGCTGGGACTACAGGTGCATGCCTCCAGCTCCTCACCTTAAGTGATCCTCCTCCCAAGTTGACCTCCCAGAGTGCTAGGATTATAGGCATGAGCTACAGTGCCTGGCTCCAAATTATTTTTAAAATTTAAAATGTAAGAAATTTAGAAACAAAGACAGCTTGATTGTTTTAAGATATGTAGACAACATTCATCCGTTAATTCAACTAGTCAACATTTATAGTGCACCTTCTAAGTAGCGAGCATCGTGTAAGGCTCTAGAGGGCATGATGAACAAAACAAGTGCAGTCACAGAGGAGAGCTGGCAAGACACACGGTGTATTGGAGCAGGCAGGACACAAAGCAGGCAATGGGGACTTAGGTGGTTGCACCTGACTCTGCCTGGTCAGGTCTTGTCTTGTTTCAATGAATGACTGAGTATGATCTATAATTATTAAATGAAAAGCACAGCCGAAGTAACGACAGCTTCTGATTACATTGTAATTACAGTATGTGTAGTCTCCCAAGGAGATAAATAGTTTTCTTTCAGTTTTGTTTGTACTATCAATGACAAATAGGCTTACTAAATTCATGAAGAGAATAAAGTGCACTTTAGCATAGCCCTTGCATAAATAATCAAAATTCTAAAGCAGTGAGGCCGGAATTAATGAGATTCAACTGTCATTAGACTCTCACAATTTAAAAAAAAACAACCTTGGTGAAGGATAACTCATCAAGTGACATAATGATGCAATACATACTGCAAAAACTATTCATTTATCTTCATTTTTAGGATTGCCAGAAAAAATACAGGATGTCCAGTTAAGTTTGAATTTCGGATAAACAAAAACCAAAAATTTAAGTATAATCATTTCCCATTCAATATTTGGGACATACTTACATTCAAAAATTATTTGTTGTTTATCTGAAATTCAAACTTAACTGGGTGTCCTGGATTTTTATGACCTAATCCTGGCAACCCTGTTGCCTTTGGAATCTCAGCAGCATTCAAAACGTTCCTGTGTGTGTTTGGGTAGACTTATCTCTTGACGGTCTGGTCTGCCAAATTTCTCAGGTTTATGATCAGATCTACGAAACACAGGTCTTGCAAGTCAGTTATAAATAATGTGGCTTGCACATACTTCAGGAGTTTGTCCCAACCTCTTTCATCAACGGAACCTATCTTCACACACCTCTATCAGAACGCTAAGAACAAACTGCTATTTCCCTCTTAGCTTAACTGACTTACGGTATACAAATGCAAATCCTTAAGCCATTGGAGAGCAAATCTGACCACATTATTTTATTTTATTGGCATCTGTCTGAGGACACAACTTAGCTTTTCTTGGCAACTTTTTATGGTAACTTGGATGGAATCTGATGACAAAGGGGCATGTTATGCACACAACTGGGTTCTCCAGGGCAATAAAAATGATGTCTTTGAAATCCTCTGTCACTGAGGAAATAAGATATAAGCTTCTTTGGCTGGCATTCAAGGTGCTACGTTTCTTTCTAACTTTTTCTTCCAGAGGAGGCTGGGAAACCATGGCCTGCTGCCTGTTTTGGTAAATAAAGTTTTATTGGAACATAGCCATGACATTCCTTTCTGTATCTTTTAGGGTTGCTTTCATATTATAATGGAAGAATTGAATAGTTGCAGCAAACACTGTATGTGGCCTACAAAGCCTAATTTTTACTATCTCACCCTATACAGAAAAAGGTTTGCTGACTCCTGTTCTAGAATCCTCTGCTTACATTAGTTTACTCACTGACCTCTACATACCTTAACTTCCATATTACAGTTTTCCTTGCTTCCCTTAAAACATATGTCAGCAAACTTTTTAAATCCCTGAAGATTTAAAGTTATGGGTCATATTTTCTTTCTTTCTTTTCTTCTTTTTTCTTTCGTTTCATTGAAAACAAAAATAACCTTAGGATAATAATAAATATTCTCAAACCTCTGACATTTTTCTATTCAAAAAAGAAAGAAACTATGAGAAAATGACATTATTTTGTAGCCACTAAAATGTTCATGTCTGGTCATATTGGGAAAGTGAGTACATAGAAGTAGCTTTCCAATCTTTCTTGCTGACATGGGGTTGACAGTTGTGTTTTGGAGCAAGTCTGCCTGCCACTGTCCTAAACAGAGTCTGTCGTCTTCTGTGGGGAGCCCTATTTTTCCACCCAGTCTATCCTGACCTCTGCAGCCCCGCGGCCCACGTCTCACTGGAGCCTGGTCATGTCCTATTACAGAACATTCCATGTCTTTACTGACGTTAAATTTATGTCCTGGCAAGGTGCAGTGGCTCATGCCTGTAATCCTGGCACTCTGGGAGGCCGAGGCGGGCGGATTGCTTGAGGTCAGGAGTTCGAAACCAGCCTAAGCAAGAGCGAGACCCTGTCTCTACTATAAATAGAAAGAAATTAATTGGCCAACTAATATATATAGAAAAAATTAGCCGGGCATGGTGGCGCATGCCTGTAGTCCCAGCTACTTGGGAGGCTGAGGCAGGAGGATTGCTTGAGCCCAGGAGTTTGAGGTTGCTGTGAGCTAGGCTGACACCATGGCACTCACTCTAGCCTGGGCAACAAAGTGAGACCCTGTCTCAAAAAAAAAAAAAAAAGACAAAAAAATTTATGTCTTGTTTCTCTAACTAGATTGTAAGTCCTTTATGGGAACAAATTTAAAAATACACATCCATGTATCCCTCCCCTAACATAGAAACATAGCATATCTTCCACCGATATTTCCTAAGCAAAAGAGTAAATATGAAAACTGGGATAATTTTGCTTTGAGAAAATATGATTGAGAGGGAACCTGTTATCCAAGTTCTGGGAATATTCTTCACATGAATTAGTTACGCATACAGTCTGTGAGTTAGGAAAGTTTCTTAAACTCTCTCTGTTTCATTTCTTCATTTGTAAACTGGAGCTACTAAGGGTTATTATAAGGATTAAATGGGTTAATACATAAAGTGCATAGAATATGGTCTGGCACACAGTCATTGCTTAAATAGTAGCTATTATTATTAAGCATGCATATTCATGCATATGATGGCAAGCTTTTGACTGAGAAACAGAGTTTAAAAGCATCATCATCAGTTATGAGACACTGGAATAATCAAAGAAATTTACAAAACTGCTTGAAATCTACTTTAAAAAAACAAGCAAAAAAGATTCCTCTTTGCAAAAATTTATGAGTGATCCAAATGAATGGGGGAATGATGAAATAAATGCCTTTTTAAGTTAAAAGAGTGATAGGTGTCTATTGTAAAACAAACAAATAAAAAACAAATTAAGCACTACTAAGAAGCACAAAGTAGAAACTCCCAGTACTCTTATCCAACTTGGCATATAGCATTTAAGACTTTTTTCATTTATTAATACATATCATACATTTTCCTACCTTTTGTTTTTGTTATTTTAACAAAAATGGAACCACACTTTACACAACGTTCAGAACCTGTACTCTCTTAAAGTTCTTTTCAACATCTTAGCAGATTCTTATGTTAAGGAATTATAAAAGTGGTCTTTTAATTGTTCGATTTTTCTGCCATCAGCAACTGCATCAAACAACTGGAAAATGTAGGGGAAATCAAAACATCAATTTTAATTAAATTTCTCTCTCTGCACATACATAGACCATTTGTACCCATTTTATCAAAGCTCTTGCACTTAATTTCCAGTAATCAATTAAATTGGGAAATTTAACTTACAAAGAAATGGAGAAATTTTACAATTGTTCACTTAGACTGACACATTTGCCTTTTATTCAAATGTTGCTATATTTTCATTTAAAAATTCCCTTTAGTATCTGAATACACAAAAGCATTCTTAGGGATTTAACAGTTTTGGCTCTTCTTCATGGTTTTAGGATCTAGAAGGTTTTGAGCTTTCTAGCTGATGGGACCTAAATTCTGTTCCCTTCTTCCACTGTGTTCCCTTTCTTTTGTCAGCTATAGCAATATAAGAACCAACAGGGAAATTTAAAAATGAATCATAATTCTACTTTAAATTTCCATCTCTAACAAAATTAAATTGTGAGTTTAGTGTTAAAATATTGTTTTATGAACTAATTTGTATGACAATGTATATTATGCCTTAAACTATTGCAAACTAAGTAAAGAAGACTACCCCACCCAACTGCTGGAGCTATTTCCTACCTGAAACTTCAACTTGTTCCAAGGTGTGATGAGTAAGGTGAGTGGACCACTATAATGCTTCCATGTCATATATTGTGCTATCTTCAAAGTTGGTTTTTTTACCCTCGAAGAGAAGATCTATGAGTCTATAGGATCCGATTATTAGGAAGTCTCAAAATAACAGTAAAATATTTGAAGAACAATTAGTGAAATTTAATTTTATTCTTTAAAAACAAACCCTAAGAAAACTCTCTGCTATGGACTGAATGTTTATGTCTCCCCAAAATGCATATGTTGAAATCCTAACCCCCAATGTGATGGTAGTAAGAGGTGGGGCATTTGGGAGGAAATTCAGTCATGAGGGCAGAACCCTCTTGGATGGGATTAGTGCCCTTTAAGACATCAAAGAGCTTGCTTTCTCTCCCTCTACTCTCTGCCATGTGAGGTCACAACAAAAGACAGCCATGTGCAAACTCAGAAGTGGGGTCTCAACACACACCAAATCCGCCGGTGCCTTAATCTTGGACTTCCTAGCCTCTAGAACTAGGAGAAATAAATGTTTGTTGTTTAAGCCACCCAGTCTATGGAATTTGTTATAACAGCCCAAACTGACTAGGACACTTTCTTAGTCATTTTTATCAACTAATAATAATAGTAACAATAATGATAATAGGTAATAATCCATCCTTTCCCCTGAGTGCCTATGAGGTGTCCTACACACTATATACAAGGTCTTTACAGGTTTTCTCGTTCAATCACAACAACTCTGAGAAGCAGGTATAATTATCTCCATTTTACAAATAAGAAAACAGAAGTTCAAGGAAGCCAACAAACTAGAACAGAAACCTTCCGAATTGATTCCTCAGGAAAACCTTTCATCAAACTGCCGAGCTCCTACCAAATTGTTAAAGATTCTGCAACAAAGTAACTGAATTAAAGCCAGGATTCCTTTTAACATTTGACAATGACAGCTAATCAGCGACCTCAAGTAAAATTAAAGCATGGGAGAAAAGCAGTCAGGATCATAGCTATTTCCTTGCTTCTAGCTGGAAGAGGGTAGTGGATATAGCATTGAACTCACCATGGCTTGAATCTCACCTCCAACCCTTATAAACTGGGTGACCTTGGACCAGTTATTCAGCCACTCTGTGCCCTAGTTTCCTCACATGTAAATGGGATTATAAAACCTACTTTACAGATTGTTATGAAGGCAATGTGTCCAATGTCAAACAAATGGTAGATACTCAACATTATCCATTTCTTTTCCACCCCCTTTCTTCCTGCATGTCACAATTTTTTTTTTGCCTTAATCAGAACTCTTTGTTAGAATACAGATAAATATATTTGCTGAGCCTGGTTCCAACAGAAGCTGGATGACTGTTAGGGACATAGAAGGGACTTTTGCCTTGTGTGGGAGGTTGGAGTACATGAATTCAGAAGTCCATTCCAACTGTAATTTTTCTGCAATGTGACCAAGCACTCTCTAAAAACCAGACACAAGAAATCCTGACACATGGAAATTATCAGCCTTTCTCAGTGGCTCATTGGAGGGTGGCCTCGCTTAGGTTATTTAAATAGTGATAAACTACAAGGAACCCTCTTAGCTGGAAACATTAATGTAGCAAATCAACATCAGAAAACGACTTGGGCACAGAAGAATGAGTCTCGGAGTAGTAAATACTTTGAAATCTAACTGGCACGTCAAGGAGAAGCATTAGCAATGAAAAATAAATAAAACCAAATGAATTACCTCAACTCTAGCTCAGAATCAGACTAAAAACCACATGGCTCCCTAAACTCCACAGACCCCCAAAAACCAATCTGCGGTGAAATACTTCTTTCTTGTTACCCTTCTAGGATCTCGAAAAGTCCTGCCTTGAGGCTCATAAATCATGATCGAAATGTGAAGAATTAAGGAAGGATACATTAAAATAAACATCTAGAATTGAGGATTGGGATAAAAATTAGAAAGGTGTATATCAAAGTATTTTGAATGCTAAAACATTTTCATAATATTCTACAGCAAATCTACACCAGCAAATCTACTGGTGCCAGACAGACTCCTAACAAAGCCCCAAGATTCCCTTCACCTCCCTGCATAAATTCCCCAGGACCACAGTGGATGTGAAGGAGTCTCAATTGCTTAATCTTAGGACAGTTTTCTTCCTCCTTTCTAGAAAGGGAGAAACATGGAAAATAATAGCTGTTTGAAAAGATAATTTTAAAAAAATAAGAGTTAATTTTCCCATTCATTCCTCATTTGTGGGATAAACCATCTGGTTAAGGATGAGTGGTCTGACTCTAGGTTTCCAACTTAATGAGCCAGTTGTAGTAACTTAGCTCTTCCGTTCTCTATTTTGTCACATAATGAAGGAAAGACTAAGTCTTTTTTTTTTTTTTTTTTTGAGACAAAGTCTCACTTTCTTCACTCTTTTCAGGCTAGAGTGAGTGCCGTGGTGTCAGCCTAGCTCACAGCAACCTCAAACTCCTGGGCTCAAGCAATCCTGCTGCCTCAGCCTCCCAAGTAGCTGGGACTACAGGCATGCGCCACCATGCCCGGCTAATTTTTTCTATATATATTAGTTGGCCAATTAATTTCTTTCTATTTATAGTAGAGACGCGGTCTTGCTCTTGCTCAGGCTGGTTTTGAACTCCTGACCTTGAGCAATCCACCTGCCTCGGCCTCCCAGAATGCTAGGATTACAGGCGTGAGCCACCGCGCCCGGCCTAAGACTAAGTCTTGATGATGGTCTCAAAACTAGTAAACATTCCAAATTTGAGAGAGAACAAACCAGGTAAACAATGCTATGTAAACTGATTTAGAAATAGAGCTATTTCTTCAGTACATTGAAGAGATATCTGCACTCCATTTACTGCAGCACTGTTCACAATAGTCAAGATACGGAATCAACTTAAGGGTCCATTAATAGATGGATAAAGAAAATGTGATATATACACAAAGTGGAAAACTATTCAACATAAAAAAAAAAATCCTGTCATTTGTGACAAAAATGGACCCAGAGGACATTATGTTAAGTGAAATAAGCCAAACACAGAAGGACAAATACCACACAATCTCACTCGTATGTGGAATCTTAAAAGTTGACCTCATACAAGTAGAGAGTAGAATTACTAGAGGCTGGGCAGAGAGGGGAGGGGAGGCTGGGAGAGGTTGGTCAATGTGTACAATGTTACATTATATAAGAGGAATAAGTTCTGGTGTTCTATTGCTTAGTGGGGTGAGTAAAGTCAACAATAATGTATTGTGTATTTCAAAATAGCTAGAATAGAGGATTTTGAATATTTTCACTCCACAGAAATGCCCAGTATTTGAGGTAATGAATATGCTAGATGCCCTGATTTGATCATTGCACAAGATATATATGTATAGAAACATCACACTGCACCCCATAAATATGTAAAATTATTATGTGTCAATTAAAAACAAAATAAAACTTAGAAATAGATAGCTATCTCTGTATTTTACCTTGAATGTATTTAATTAAGATGCTCAAATTCTCTGCCGACAGTGGTTACTTCTACAACTTCTACAACTATTTACAGGGGCTATATAAAAGGGGGCACTTTCACTTTCTACACATCTGTACTTCCTGAAGTTTTTTATTCCACCAAGCATTTACTATATTTTCAATTTAAAAATAAAATAAAATATTCTGCGTCTATCTAGGAAATTGGTTAAAAATTTAACAGAGCCATTTCTCCTGGTAATCCGGATATTTGAAATTCTTACTCAGGTTTATCATTTTCTATGTCAAAGGAAAAATTGATTCCAGAATTTTCTTGATAGCAGTTCATATTCGTTTGAATCTTTCTCATAAATCATACACCTGGGTTCAGATTTCATATAAGATTAGAATGCACCAGGACAAATCTTCTGTTACTACACTTTGTGATTTTCCTTCTCTCTTTCCAAACTCTAATTGCAAATGAAACCTCTGATAGGGACATAAACCAGCACTACAGGTTTGAACAATTTCTTTCTTTTTTTTTTTTTTTTTTTTTTGAGACAGAGTCTCACTTTATTGCCCAGGCTAGAGTGAGTGCCATGGCGTCAGCCTAGCTCACAGCAACCTCAAACTCCTGGGCTCAAGCAATCCTGCTGCCTCAGCCTCCCAAGTAGCTGGGACTACAGGCATGTGCCACCATGCCTGGCTAATTTTTTCTATATATATTAGTTGGCCAATTAATTTCTTTCTATTTATAGTAGAGATGGGGTCTTGCTCTTGCTCAGGCTGGTCTAGAACTCCTGAGCTCAAAGGATCCGCCCACCTGGGCCTCCCAGAGAGCTAGGATTACAGGCTTGAGCCACCGCGCCCGGCCTGAACAATTTCTTTAACAGAAAGTTTTTGTTTCCTCACCTGTTATTTCAAAACCTTGTCAGCCCTTTGGAGGGGAGGGAATTTTTCCAGACCAAAGGTTTCTGACAGGCTGGAAAGACAAAGGGTTCTCATTTAATTTTACCCAACACATCAGACCATCCCCCTAAAAACTAAGGGATGGTAATGGGGAGAAAAATTAATAGACACGTATAAATAAAAGGTGCTTCATGGGGAAAAAACTGACTTTTCCATAACCAAACCCCACACTCCCCTTAGAAACATTTAATGGATTCCCCAGCTTTTTTCAGTCATAAGACCATCTCACTAATTTTTACAGCAAATCCCTTTAGCAGATGTCTCATAACATGATGAGTATTGGGCTCAAGAAGAGTGACGATGACCTTTTGAGATCCTGTCACCATACCGCTTCCTCACAGGTAATTAAAGCAATGACACTGACATTCTCCCCTCGAGGAATTAGCCCCCATCCATCTGAAGACTAACCAACATGACCTCTTGAGATCCTCACTAACACTGTCATTCTTTGACCCTACCCTTTGACTGATGTCTCCACAGGTATTTAAGTGTTAGGTATAAAAATTAGTGAATTCATGCCTCCAAAGGGGAAAAAAAAGTTAATGAATTTGTTTCCAGCCTAAAGATAGTTATAAGGCTGGTGCGTCAGCCTGACCTGGTGCTTTAGCTTGTTCATGTTAGGACACACGTGCAAATGGCACACTTAGGTGTAAGTGGATGAAGCTGCTTGGGGCCAGAAGCGACTAGCCTGACATGGGAAGGGAGGTGCTCAGGAAGTCTCAGGAGCCTTTTGGCTGCCCTACCCCTAGGCCTGAGGGGATCGGTGTCTTGGGCTGACATGCAGCTCATTCTTGGCACCCTGGTTCAGAAGCTCAGTCTAGCCCATCAATAACTCGGTGAATCGGGTCTGTGAAGCAAGCAGGTTCCCAACACCAAATTCAACCAGATCTGCTGTACCGTTTCCCCAAATAGCCTATCAATTTGTGGCTATCATCATCAAGGTTTAAAGTATGAACAAGTGGGGGAGGGCGGGGTGCTCTGGGTGAATTCTACTCTCTCTTTCAGCTCCCACTTCCACTCAGCAAGGACTTTTTTTTTAAGTATCAAATTAAGGGAAAGTGCTATGAGGCATAAAGTATGTAATTAAAACAGATTCTGCCCTCAAGGAAACCTCTGTCCTTGGGGATGAAGGAGAAACGAGGTATTTACATAAATATGTATTTGTTGAATGAATAAAAGAATAATTGCAGCATGAGGTAAAAAGTGACAAAAGTGACAATTTCCAGAAAAAGAGCTACAAAAAAAACCGCCATGGAAAAGTCTCCCTCAGGAAAGCTTAAAGGGACCATGAGTGAGAAAAGCACGTCCACCACCTGGAAGAGGCTGGGACACAGGGACTCAGAACCCACCAGGGCAAAAGAAAGCAAGTCAAATATCTGATAGTTCAAGATGTACAGTTTGTTAAGTAAAGCTCTGCTTTACTGTGGTGAGGGGTTGGGGCCAATGGGAAAGAGAAAATTAGGATTATAATTTAAATGAAAATTTGCAAATTTACAAAATTTACAAAAATTCTACAATGAGTTATTATTGCTTTCCTTAGCCCTCCTCACATCAGATAATTGAGAGCCAGAGGAACTGTTATCATCTTTAATAAAGGGATTCTGGGTCACATGCCAGTCTTTGCAATCACCTGTTAGCTTAGCCATTTCCTTTCCCAAAGGAATTCCTAGGTCTAGGAAGCTCTGGCCTATTAACAATGTCAGGAGTTTAGTAAGGGGCGCTATATCCCACAGAATCCTATAACCTGCTTCAGCGAAGTCCGTTTCTGTATTATCCAAACATCTGGTCTGAAAACAGCTGGTTCCTCCATGGCTCTGAGTTCCTCTAAAGACTAAAGAAATCCACATGGTCACTCTTTGCTTCTGAAGCTGACATGGTTTCAAAGTCATTGTTGGAGAGTTGGGCCGGTGCAACCCTGTCTCTTCTTGAAAGAAAACAGTCCTACAGTCATTCCTACCCATCACTGGAGGGCAAGCAGTCACTGCCTCACAGCGTTCTCAGGAGGTGAAAGCAAAGTAAAAAGAACCCTGATGTGAAAAATATTTTGATTAGAGGTAGACCATGGAAGATACTAGTCCTGACCTCAGTGTTAAGGTGTCACACAAAAAGACCAGGAACAGTGGTTCATGCCTGTAATCCCAGCACTTTGGGAAATGGAAGAGAGAGGATCACTTGAGGCCAGGAGTTCGAGACCAGCCTGAGTAACACCGTGAGACCTCATCTCTACAAATAAAAAATATTTTTCTAATTAGCCAGGTGTAGTGACACATGCCTGTAGTCCCAACTGTTCGGGAGGTTGATGTGGGTGGATCGCTTGAGCCCAGGAGTTCAGGGCTACAGTGAGCTATGATTGCGACACTGCACTCCAGCCTGGGAGACAGAGTGAGACACTGTCTCAAAAAAAAAAAAAGACCAATTATCCCAAAGACAAGCATTTAAAAAACTGTGAGTCTAGAGCACCATCCTCCTATGTCTACCTGTCCATGTCTTACTATTTAGACTGCAATAAAGTGGTTTTGCAGGAGTTTGCCAAATATTTTCTTCATCAGTCTCGTGAGGAGAGGGAACATGCTGAGAAACTGATGAAACTGACGAACCAACAAAGTGACTGAATCTTCCTTCAGGATATCGAGAAAGCAAATGGTGCTGACTGGGAGAGCGGACTGAATGTGATGGAGTGTGTGTTACACTTTGAAAAAAAGTGTGAATCAGTCACTACCAGAACTGCACAAACTGGCCACCGACAAAAACTATCCCTACTTGTGTGACTTCATTGAGATGCATTAATGGAATGAGCAGGTGAAATCCATCAAAGAATTAGGTGACCGTGTAATCACCTTACACAAGTCGGGGCACAGCAGAGTATCTCTTGGACAAGCACACCCTGGGACACAGCGATGACGAGAGCTAAGACTTAGGCTGGCTTCCCCACAGCCATGGGCTGACTTCCCCAGTCACCGAAGCAGTGCACATCCGTTGGGGTTAGTTTTACCTTTTGTATAAGCTGTACAAAAACTTTCCACTCAAGTTCTTTCACTTGTTTCATTCCTTCACATAAAATAATTCGGGCCCCCGCAAAGAACAAAACAAAACTGTGAGTGCTACCTGCCATCAAAGAAGAAGAACTTCCCCCGTCCGTTCTTTTCTCCGTGGACAAAGTTGCCCTCAAATCTGTCTGTGGAGGAGTAGGTGACCGTGCAGAGCCCGTGTGGCAATCCGTCGTCATCCAGGTGCCCTGGAGAAAGGGGACCACAAGACAAGCCTTAACATCACCAGGGCTCCCACAGACACGTCAGCACTCAGATGCTTCCAGGCAAGTCCCCCAGAGCTACCAAAGCGTCCCCTCCCCTGCACAAGGGGACAGCGAAGACACCAGGTTTCTCACCTCACCTGCATCAGCAGTATCGACTTGATTGTTACGTACACCTTGTGAACTGACCAGTCCACAGCAGAGGGACTTAGGCACATTTCAGAATATGAGCTGTAAATAAGCTTGCATTTTACCCAGGACTCAGAGTTATTATCGATGTTATCATCTGCAGTGCACGCTGCAATTCACCAAGTTCTTCCCCTCACACAGTTCTTCTCATATTTGGAATGGATGCCCCCACCTCTCATGCTTAACTGAAATGTGGTTGAGATCCCACTGTTTTATAGTCTATTGCCAGATACACTGTCTTTGCCATAAATTGTCGAATTCTAGAACACGAAGTAGGCACTATGATTCTGCATATCATTCTGTGGTATGATGCGGGAGAATGCTAGCCAGTCTGAAAATCCCACTGCTAACTGTTAACACTCAAACGAGGGGCACAGCTGTGTCTCTAAAACTGCCCTAATATTTATACACCTCATTATACAAACACATAAACTCAGAGTCCTTCTCAGCTTAAATTTAAGCTTAACCTTAAACTCACTGCTTTACTTTATAAAATCTTTCAGCTTCTAATGTTTACCATTCACCTTATCATATGCCCTCTACCACTGTGTGTCAGAAGGCTTGTATTTTAAATAGAGTCAGAGTATCCACATGGCCATTTAAGTAGTGATTTTGAACATCAGTAGCAGTTATCACACTGATCTTTAAATCACTGGTTTTTCCTGGGTCACAGACTAGTATATTCTAATAGCTATGTTTATAGTCAATGTTTAGATTCTTTATTACTATCTACACATTTCACAAAACCCAGGAATCACCTCATTGCTGTCTCCCCAGTCATTCCGGGGAGCTGATTTTGCAGAGGTGAAAGTGAAGGCAGTAGTTATTCTACTACTGGCTTATTCCTGGGTTAACAACCTGGGTCATGGATGAAAAGGTATGAAAACATTAAACACTAGGTCCAATGCAGAGACATTAAACACTGACATGTGGCTTCCAGATGGCCCACAGACATAAAAGAAAACACAAACCATACCACCGCAATGAAAGCTTTAGTCTCCTAAAATGATTTCTTCCAACAAAATAAAAGAATATTAGCCCTTGAAAGAGATGGTAGATAAGCACTCTTATTTAAAAAAATGCTCTTTATTTGCATTATTAATTACATAACATAAAATAATAGCAAACAAATACAATGTTTTATTGTTACATCTGACTCTGTATAGAATGGGTTACCTAAAACAGCAATCCCCAACATTTTTGGCACCAAGGACTGGTTTCATGGAGGACAATTTTTCCATGGATTGGGAGAATGGCAGGTGGAGATGGTTTGGGGATGATTCAAGCACATGGCATTCATTGTGCAGTCAGAACTCTCTGCTAGTGATATTCTGCATTTGTAGCTGCTCCCCAGTGCTAGCATCACTGCCTCAGCTCCACCTCGGATCATCAGCATTAGATTCTCGTAAGGAGCGCACAACCTAGATCCCTGGCATGCTCAGTTTACAGTAGGATTCACACTCCTATGAGAATCTAATACCCCCAGTGATCTGACAGGAGGCAGACCTTATGCAGTGATGTGAGCAATGAGGAGTGGCTGTAAATACAGATGAAGCTAACCCTCCAATCACCTCCTGCTGTGCAGCCCGCTTCCTAACAGGCCGAGGAACAGGTACTTAAAACAGCTACTTAAGTACATCATAATTAATATATTTCGTTCATTTTTGTGTGTGTGTGTGAGACAGGGTGTCGCTCTGTCACCCTGGCTAGAGTGCAGTGGTGTCATCATGACTGATTGCAACCTCAAACTCCTGGGCTCAAGTGATCCTCCTGCCTCAGCCTCCCTAGTAGCTGGGACTATAGGTGTGTGACACCACACCCACTAATTTTTCTACTTTTTGTAGAGACAAGGTCTCGCTCTTGCTCAGGCTGGTCCCGAACTCCTGACCTCAAGCAATCCACCCTCCTCAGCCTCCCAAAGTACAAGATTACAGGTGTGTGCCACTGGGGCCAGCCAGTCCCTTCCTCTTAAAAGTAATTTTTTCTACTAGGGTCAAGAAATTATTGGTCAGGAGGGAACTAGACCATAATTTCTTTCTTCTCATTAAAAAACTAACTGTATATACATAATTCAATGACACAAGTCATATGAAATAATTTGGGCAATTATTTTCTAGATACTGGGTAACATTTCTCTCATTGAAATCAATTAAATTTACTTTATTTTCATTTAAAAACCACTTAGTGTATAGCTAAAAGCTTTCTTTTATGAAATGTTGTTGGGCTAAAGTTAAAATTAGCAATTAACATTCCTATGAATTTAGTGTCCTACTTTTGATTTAGATATAAATATCTGAATAATCACTTTAGCCTCATACTAGAGTATTTATTAATTTGTTGAAAATGCTTTCCTCATAGAAAACAGTTCACATACTTCAGACATTAAAAAATTAATGTTGATAAAATTTGTTATTCCACTTTAGATCAAGGGAAATTACAATAAACCTAAACACTAAGGAAAAAAACTTCCAATGTAAATTAATTTCCACCTTCCTTCAGCCCTGTCCTATTTCTGAAGGTGCACCCTCAGCAATGGAATTTAGATATTAGAGAAAATCGAGGCCTGGCGAGGTAGCTCATATCTGTAATCCTCACTCTGGGAGGCTGAGGCAGGAGGATTGCTTGAGTTCAGGAGTTTCAGACCAGCCTGAGCAACAGTGAGACCCCAGTCTCTACTAAAAATAGAAACATTAGCCAGGTGTCATGGTGCACACCTGTCGTCCCAGCTACTCAGGAGGCTGAGGCAGGAAAATTGCTGGAACCGGGGAACTGGAGGTTGCAGTGAGCTATCATGATGCCACTACACTCTACCTGGGGTGCTAGAGTGAGATTCTGTCTCAAAAAAAAAGGAAGTGAACTCCCCTCCTCACTACCTCCACCACTTAATAAAAAAAAATGAGAGAGAAAAAATTGAAAGTGTCATATAATACACTAGAAGCACTAAAAGGATAGTACTGATCCCAATTGAGATGACAACAAAAATATCAACCCCACTCCACAAAGTATACTTGTTTCGATGCCTTTTTCAACAATGAAGAGGAGCCCCCTCATCTTCTTAATCACTTGGGGGAGACAGGGACAGAAGAGAGGTACTAAATGATGCCCTTCCTCAGGTGACCCTGTGAGGTTAGATGGAGGTGCGTGGACATGTGACCCCTCCCTGCCATTCTAAAGGTTTTTAGGTTGTTTGTCAAGAAAGAGTGCTGAAAGCTTCAGGATCCCCTTCTTGGCTCTTTTGTTTTCTTTTCATACTTAAGATGTGATCAACTAAAGGAATCAGAAATTAAAGGTTTTGATCATTCAAGACTTCAACCCTGACTATCTCATAGCCCAGGAGTAGCTCTCCTAGCAGTAGAACTTTGCATGTAAAACAACAGCCACAACCAAAGCAGTAACAACAAAGAGACCTTCCAAACAAAGAACCAAAGGAAAGAGAGAGATTGGGACGCTGGGTTCTCACATCTCCTTTCAACATTAGCGCTAGAAGAGATTCTGGTACAACTCTTTTTCAAATGCCAATAAGATCATAAAACACTTGGACAATGAAATCATGTAATATTCTATCATGTCTGTAATAGTCAATTCAATGCAGAAGGGTACTACTATATAGAGAAGAAAAAAACCATTTACCAACCTACTATGCATCTGACACTGGGTACGTGCTTTCCCTGTTACCAAATTTAAACCTCGAAACTGTCTTCCATACTCTCATCTTATAGATGAGGACATGAGTGATTTGCCCAAGAGACACATTAATCACTCTGCATGTGCTGATGGACATGGAAAGCCCTCCCCCCATCCTTTAATTCTCTTTCTCGATAAGGACAAACTTGCTGAACACCTCTCCTTCCTTGCAGATGGTGGAAGAAGGTAACCTCTAAAAACGTAGAAATCCCCAGGCTCCTGGTAGTGGAGGAAAACTTTGTCGTTAAGATAATTCTCACAGAACCCCCAAGATTTTCAACAGCACATCCTGGTTGCAAATTCCTACCCCTCCTAAGAGTTACCTAACTCAAAGAGAAACATCAGTCCTCCTTGCTTGATTGAGGTCAATTTGTAAAATGTGCCAAGTCAGCCAACAGCCTTCCAGGCGAGTTACCACTAAACAGAGGGCGAATACCAGGCCCAAGCAACAGGGAAAATTCACTCAAATGACTGCTCTGTGTTTATAATACTGTTCCAGCTAATGTACCGTGTATCTGTCTGCAGCATGATTTAAAATATTTATACCAGTTAGAGAAAGGGAAAAAGAGTATCAGTTCACAAGTCTACTTTTTTAGCTTGCTCTAAAGACCATTATCTACTAAACAGATAGAAATTGAAATTTTTCCCCTGGAGTTACTTCTGAGCTAGCTTTTTCCTTAACCTGATAAGAGCTAGGCCTGTATCCTGTACAGCCAGCGATGTCTGTCTCAGTAAAGTAAATTCCTTCCGGATCAGACACTCAGCTGCTAACCGCCTCGGGCTTACTCACAAGAGATCTGAGAGTGGGGTGTTTGTGTTTCCCTCAAAACCAGAGACCCTTACGCGCACACTGTTGGTTTTATAGACTAGAACACTAGAACGTTGCTAAAAAAAACAACAATAAAAGGCAAGCTTATTCCATTTAATGCAAAGAACATGCCTCATGATGATGCATTTACACCGCCTGTTAAAAACATAATTTGATTTTTAAGATTAATTCTTTGCAAGAGCTCAACTATTAGTGAGTTGTCATAATTTTAACATGTGGCCCACACAGAAAGGATGCTACCAGGACACTTAGGCAGGATATGATATTAGGGAGACTGTTAATAAAAATATTTTTAATATTTTGAGGGGGTTGGGAGAGTGGAACATTGAGCTGCTTGTTTCATTCCGGGCCGTTGTTCTGGGGATTCTGATATTTCCCTTTCTCGAGCATTCTTGCTCCGTGTCTCCTACATGTTTCCAGGCCTTTCTGTTTTTTATGCCCTCACAACTGTACATCTGAACTATTGCAAAGGGCATTCGAGGTGATCACCTCGCCTGCTCTTTCAGCCCCTCTGCCTGTACTGCCTGTTCATTTTCCACGAGCAGAGCTCTGCCCTGTCATTTCCTGCTAGAAAGAGCTTCCACGGCTTCTGTGGCTTCTAGTACACAGTCCACACACCCAGCCTGTGACCCAGCACCTTTCCCTGTCTAACTGCCACTTTTCTCCTCCCAAACCCTGTGTTGCTGTAGAACCGAATGATTATTCTCTGGGTGGGCCTAGATAATTCCACACCTCTAGGCCTCTACGCACAAAGTTCCCGTCTCAACTCCACTCAACTCTATGTCACCTCTTCTGCAAAATCTTTCCCCACGGACTTCCCCAAGCTGGAAGTAATTTTTACTTCCTTTCAAACACCACAATTCATATATTCATTTGAAATTATATCAGGGACCACATCATATTCATCTTTGTATCTACAGGTAGACAAAGAAATAGACACAGTAATAAATGTTTCTGTTGCCAAAGGCCCTGAAGAAAAACACTGGAAAGCTAAACATCGCTCTGCACTGAATCGATGGGCCTCAAAGTGTTTTTCAAAAGCCACACCGGAGCTCAGGTGGAGTTCGGAGGCCCCCTGAGGCCCAGGGCCGGCTGCCTTCCCGCAGGAGCCTGGCAGACACTGTACACAGAACATGCCCGGCTGACACGCCCTCCACCACCCACTCCCCTGCCCGCCTGGACTCATTGGGCCTGAGTTTAGAACTTCACTCCAGCTCCAATTCCACCCTGACAGAGAACCAAAATGTATACAATGTATAAGACATTTAAACTCAAATCCTAAAGAGAGCAATTTCTTCCCCAGAGTAAATTTCTAATGAGGAAGAAAAAGAAGAAAAAGGATGTTTGTTGCAAAGGCTGTAAGTTAAATTCTCTTTCCCCAAATACATGTTTCTGAAAGTCACTGAACTCTTTCAGAACAAACTTCTAATGAGTTACACTGATAATGTTATGGACATAATATTCAAACTGTTACTTCCAAACTCAGTTACCAAGTATTTTATATGCTTGACTCATTAAAAAATATATATATAGGGAGACAGTTTGGTATGTTGCAAAGAGGTTCTGTAAGTTCAAGTCTGTCTTTGCACCTCACTGAGAATCCTTAGATTAGTTCTTAACTTCTCTATGCCTAAGTTCCTGTCTCTGTAAAATTAGGATAAAATTAGTACCCGCCTCATAAGACAATGAATAATGTCTGTGAAACACTTAGCACAGAGCCTGCACATAATAAGAACTAAGCAATTGTAGCAACGGCAATAATAGCTATGACAATGAAACTACTGAGAACAGAGGCTCTGTTTATGGAGAGAGGTAGATTAGTTGGTACTGAAACACCAAGATACTCAGACTTGCTTCTCTTTGGGGAAAGATCATAAGCAGTTTATAGCAGTCCCCCATGGAAGTGTCAGATGTTAAGTGAAGACTGTTGCAGACAGCTCTAAAAACGCCAAGAATGGCTGGGGAAAAGCCCATGCTTCAGTGCAATTTACTGCATGTTCAGAACATGCTCCCATGCACTGTGCAAGTTAGAGCCTGAGATGCTTCTAGGGGCTTTTAAAGATTCTGTGTGACTCTAATTGTTTACTGGTAGGTACAACTGAATGACCATGTGTCCCAGATTGCTCCAGACATTCAAGTCTTAAGCCAGTTGTCCCACCATGATTATTAATAGTATCCCCTATGAGAGGATACTCAAGGGGGTTCTGATTTTGGACAATAATGTATATGGTAACCCTACATAACAGAACCTTCCACGTTTATATAAAGAAACTTCCCTGTTTCTAAGCCAGTGAACAGTCTCACAAATAACACTGACACATTTCTTGTTGACATTCTGCAAAGGAGCCTGTGGACCACGGACAATTGGACCTTATGTTTTTAAACAGCTTCAAAGGGGAAGGTGATCTAACCTGGACAGTATTACCCGAGATCAAGGGTTTGTATTAAATTTTTACAAGTAAAAGTAAACTTTGAAGAATGACAGCAAGCTCTGACAATTTGAGAAGAGCATTTTTCCTTTATCTTTCATAACATGGGGCATACGAAGTCAATTACTTTCAAATTCTAAGAAGGCTTCCTGTGGATCAACTAGATCAATGTCTTTGGGCCCAAATAAGCCCCAACATTGGCTTTACTTATTAGAGAGATAAAAAGTTCCGTGAGTACACAACATTGGGAAAATTTTCTGAAGTTAAAACACCCTACACACTTTTTAATTGGCTTTGAAGATCCATGAAGAAATAATAAGTTTTAATATTTCCATTAGATTGTAGACTTTTTAGAGATTTCAGAAATATAATTCTGCTTAATCTCACCCTAAGACTTCAGGAGCACTGCAAAAGGAGTTATGTTTACAAAAACATTAAAACTGATTTCTTCTAATGTAACAATAACTATGTATCCTCACACATTTGTACAGTGTTGCCACTTTTTCTTTATCGTTTGTGAGGACTTGTTTATACAAATTGGATAGAAACCAGATTCAACCAACGGCTAAAAGTTATTTACTTACATGCTTGGTTTAAAACATTCCGGAATAATACCACACAGCATTGCAAAACATCACGATGTACCGTATGTGGTAGAACCAAATAAATAAATACGCTAAACAGTATTTTTCAGTATTCGCTGTTACAAAATCATAACGTCTCATGATACAAACAACGAGATTGTATAACGTCCCTGCATCGTTTTTTTAGAACTAGCAAAAAAGAGGTGGAGAAACTCAGCAAAACAAAGTGGCGAGAAAAGTCGGGGGAGGGGCGCCCGAAGAGAAGGGGCGGAGAAACGCGACACCAAGGCGGTGATATCACCCACAGCCAACTGCGTGGAATTCAGAAAGTTCAGTGTCACCCAGCAATTTCGGTGCGGGCTCGCGGCGCGACTGCACAGCGTGGCGGCGGCGGCACCCGGCTCGGGAGCGGGAAGGGGGAGGGGACGGTTCGGCTGAGTTGGCTCGGGGGCAGGAGCTGGGAGGGCCGCCCGCCTCCGGGACCGTGCGCGTTCGAGCCCCGGCTCGGCAGTGATGTCCACTGCCCTGCAGTGATTTCATCTTTTCGGGGGAGCGGCCGCCCGGGCCGCGGCCGCCACGTGCCTGGCCCGCCCCGTGCGCTGCGCCGGGGGACCGACCCAGACGCAGCCGCGGTCGCCGCGGGGCGCAGCGGCGAGCGGAAGGATGGGGCTGGCAGCCGGAGAGGGGATCGGGGTTGCCAAAACTGGGTTGGGGGATTGCTCGGCGGAGGTCGCCAGCCCCAAGGGGCTGCCCAGCCGAGCACACCCGCCCTCCATCCCTGAAAGGGGAAAGGCCAGAGTGCGGAGCAGGTTTCGCAACTCCGAGGGCGGATGCAGGCTGTGGCCGGGCGGGATGGAGCAGCCAGCCGTGCCTTCTCGGCGCCCCGGGCTTGGCGGAACCCCATTCCCGGCCTGCGCCCCGCCGCGCAGTGCGCTCTCCCGGCGGCGTGACGGTGGCTGTCCGGCCCCCGCCGGAGCCGGGCAGCCGGCCACCCACGTAGGGGACAGTGGCGGCCGCGGGGCCCGGCGCCGCGCCGGTCGCAGCCCGCCACTCCTTCCGCGCCCTGGGCCCTCGGAGCCTCCTCCCCCGACCCCCGGAGAAAGGCTTGTACCTTCCACCGCCTCCTCCACCATCTCGTCGTCGCTATCCATGGCGGCTGGGGACCCTGCCCAGCTCCGGGCCGCGCGGCTACCTCCCGTCCCTCCGGGTGCTCCCGGCGGCTGAGCGAGCGCTGGGGCTGAGCCCTGCGAGTTTGAAGGAGGAGGAGGAAGAGGAGGAGCAGTCGGGGCTGGCTCGCACTGCCTCCCCCTACAGCCCTTTCAATTCCTTGGCCTTCAGCTGCTGCGGCGACAGCCGTCCCCCCTCCCTTCGCCCACTTGCCCCTCGCCGCCGAGGCTCCGAGGTGCCGCCGTGGCCGCTGCCGCCGCGTCAACTTTCTCCTGTAATACCCCCTCTTTGTTATCGAGCAGCTGATCCGCTGACATCACCCGGCGCCGGTGCGCTCCCTCCCTCGCTGATTGACAGTTCCCTGTCCCTTTCCAGAAGTAAGCCTCCTTAAAACGAAAGGCGCTCCGGGGCCGCGTTGCCTCTGCGCCCCAGCCGAGCAGCCCCCGGCCCGTCAGCGTTTGTCTTGGCCGGTGCGCGACTTGGCGCGCTCCGAGTGCGCCACGCGGTCCTGGGCGCCGCGGGCCTCTCGCGGGCACTTGGGACCGCCAGGTACCCGCCCTTGGGGGCACAGAGCTCCCGGCCTCCAGCTGTGCCAGGAGAAGCTGGAAGCTCGCGGTGCACCGCCCGCTGGCCTCCCTCGGGACAGCCTCCAAAGTGCAGGGGAAGCTAAGGAAGGGTTTCTGACGCTCCGGCGCCTCGACTTCCTCTCGCCCTCGCCCCCACTTCACCCCGTTCGCCACCCGGAGCGGCGCGAGTGCGGCACGCACGGGAGCGCAGGTGTCTTCGCGGCCGCGCATCACAGCCGCAGGCCGGGGGCCCAGACTCCAGGCGGTGTTACGCGGGTCGGATGTCGCCGGACTGCGGGTCCCACCCCGGAGCCCCCAGTCCCCACCCCCCTGCGGATCGCCAGGCCCTCGGGTGATTCAGAAATCCAGCGAATCCAAATGGCAGCGGGCTCTTTATCAGGCAGGAAACCAGCCGCAGCGAAGGAAGGCTCGGCAGGTTCCTCCTCGCGGCTGTGGGGATGGAAAAGGAGCCGCCGAGTGGAGCTAACGGGAAGGGAAGGACCCTCCGTCTGGCGCGCCTCCTTCTCGCGCCTCCCGCCCTCGGCGTGTGGTGTCCCCAGCTGCCTCCCTGTTTCTCCAAGTGCCAACCGCTTCACAGATCCTGGCGTCCTCAAGTGGAGAAAACCACCGGGCACCCGGCTGCCGGCCCAGACACTTACACAGTGTCGTTATGGCGCTGCCGCTTACAGGTGGCGGTAAAGGGCGGCCGTAAATAGCCGCTTAAACAGATGCAGATGTACACAGTGTACCGTGGAATTACCGGGCGCCGCTCTGGGCACCTGCCAAGAACAGCTACTGCATGGGGGAGGGGGGCGGGGAGCGAAGAAAGTTGTTCCATTTTGTTTTCTGAACAATGAATGAGGCTGTGGGGATTTCAAAGTACTTCCAGCACCCGGGAGACTGACTACTCCTTGCTTTTGACTCTGTGCTTAAAATGCCAGGTATATATATGTATATATATATTTTTTATCGAGTACTGCCAGCTTGTTTTTGAAATTTAGTTTTCCTGTGTGAAAAAGAGAACAATGCTAGAGACATTAGCCCCGTACACTTCCAGGAATTTCAGCCCCTTTTGATTGTTTTAGAAAGGCAGGGGAGGGCCCTGGACCAGGAATCGGGAGACTTGGGTCCTGGCGCCGCTCACCTGCAGAGGTGTCCTGGGAGGCCATCCCTTTGGGCCTGAATTCCTCCTCCGGGAGTTTAGAGGCTCAGGCTACGCTGATACAAGGTTCCTGCGGATGAAGCTAGATTGCCGGGAAGTCCTGCAGCCTAGGCTAGAAGGCTCTGAGGTCCTCTGGGTCAGGCTAGACCATGTTGAGGTCCTCCAGCTTAGTCTGAACCTCTCTGCAGCTTAGGTCTGACCTCCTTAAAGTCCTTCAGTGCAGATGCCGTGGCCCCAAGGCTAAACAGAGAAGGTGTTCCTGCAGTAGAAGATGAAAGAACCACTTTAGGTTACATTATTTTCAAACATGAACCACAGAAACAAGATTTTATTTCTGATTTTTTAAAGCCATCATTTAGTGAGCTTGATCACTCACTGGTTTTAAATGATATTTTTTCTTATATCCCCTTTTTACATATCACTTCCTCCCCTACATATCATCCTGGTGCACAAAAATGCACCAGATACTCATCTTTCCTAGTTTCCCTGGTTTATTTTCAGGGGCTAAAAAGATGCTGAAAGTTAAAGGAAGCAGTAAAAATAAGTTATCCCTTTACTCAGAGGGGTTGAAGTTTAGGGGAAAATGGGTTGGAAGAAATCTCCCCTCAAAACACATAGGAGACTTTGACTCAAGCAGTACAAAACAATCTATGTAACCAAAACATTTGTACCCCTATAATATTCTGAAATTTACAAAAACACATAGGAGACACAAGTTCACGGTGGGTGGGTGGGTGGAGTGCAATAGAGGGGAGGAATCAAGTCTCAAGTGTCCTGCCCTTATCTTTAGGGGCAGAGGTGGATGTCCAACTGTCCCCTTGGTGCTGTAGGGATTTTCCAGCCTGTACTGGAAACCCAAACCGTCGGTGCTCCCTTTCCACCTGCTACCTTGAGAACACCTGAAACCCTGCACGCAGCCCCCATCGCAAAAGCAGGTCTCCTCTGGACCTGCAAGGGACGGGGGTGGGAAGCCACCAGGGTCTTCCTGGTAGCGTCATCGGTAGTGACAGGAGTGAATACCTAAGAAGTTTCACTAGATCTGCACATGAGGCAGGCAGCAGCAGGGACACGTCCCATCCCTCTTCCCCTACCTTTCATTCCTGATGGCTCCGGGCTCAAAGTTTAGGCAAAATGTTTTTATGATTCCCTTAAAATACTCTTGGATATTTACAAACCATTTTGTGTATATTTTGAGTCTCCTTCTCTAGACTGATTCTCATGTATAGGCCCAGGCCCCAGCACAGTGCCTGGTGCAGAATGTGGGCTAAGCATTGTCAGTGATGAATTTGCAGATAAGAATATTCTGTTTTATACAAACAGTGCTGAGTCTTTCTCGCAGACTGGATTCTCTTCCTGTGTTTTGGCAAAGAGCTTTGTTTCAGTTCAAGTCTGAAGAGCATTTTTGAGTTGTTCTGCTTTCCCACATTGACTGGCCCCAAATCTGCCTCCATCACATTCTTTCCCACAGTTCTCTTCATCGAGAGCTTATTTCATAAACCCCCTTTCCACTTGGCTTCCCACCAGTTTCCCCTGCCGTACTCTGTCCCCACCAATGTGGTCAAGGGCTCAAAAATCAATAAAGCTCTTAATCACAGACGATGTGCAGCAGCAGTGGTAGCGGCGGCAGCAGCAGCAGCAGCAGCAGCGAGGCTCAGCTCCTAACTTGGCAGATCCCACTGCACCACAACCAGTCCTGCCAGGGACTGCACAGGACATCCAACATTGAGGCCAGGGCTGGACCCTGCTTCCATGCTCATGCCACCAAGGAGTGACTTTTCTAAGCTGCTTTGGCATACCTTTCATTGCCTCCAAAGACTTGTCCCTTCTCTTCATACTCAGCTTGGGAAACATAAGTGCCTTTTCCACTGCAGCAAGCAGTCAAAATACTGAGTTAATTTTATTCATTTTCCCACCCATGTCTTTCCCGGAGAAGGCTTGTGCTTACTTACAAGACTGATACAACTTTTGCAATAAATACATTTTTACAAGCTTCTTGTATTTTACGCACCTTCCTACATTTAGGGGAAACAATTCTGTCAATTTGCCGCTATGCATGCTAAGCAAATTGTAAAAAAAGTACTGAATGTGGAACATGTGTGGGATTCATCATTACTGTTGGCTGTTACTGACTCCTCATCCTGCCTTGCCGGAAGGGCATGGGGGGCCCAAGCAGGCTTCTGGGTCTCCAGGTTCTTGGGTGGCAGATGCCTTGAAGACCTCACATTAGGGAGTCTCTGCAGAGCCCCTCCAGGTGCCCTGGCTCTGGTTCCCACTGCTTGCTCATGCTGCTGGCAGGGAGATAAGGATAGAATGAATGAAGGGACTATTAATCCTTAAGTCTCATTTTGGCACTGCTCAATCCTTAGCAAGATTCTTCCCACCAAATTCACCGGTTTGATTGAGTTTTCTCTTTGTCTGTTTTGGTTCCATCAAGAACCAGCCAGGCCACTGGGCAGTTAAGCCCCCCTGGACCTTAGTTTCCCCATCTGTAAATGAGGAGTTGGGCTACATAAATTCTAAGCTCAAACCTGCTGGGTCCACCTGTCCTGGGGAAAAGCTAAATAAGCATGAAGAGCCCCAGGGACAGGCACAGAATAAGGAAGGGGAAGAAGCCAGGGCCACTCTAGCATCTGAATATTCAAGTCCCAAGTCATCGCACCTAATGGCCCTGAGCTATGGCCTGAGGGAAGGACTGTTATCTTGGCCCTAAGGAGGGAGGCATGGAAGTTTCAGGAGAACCAAGGTTCTTGGGTTCTGAATCACTGAGTCGCCCATCAGATGGCTAATTGTGTTAGTGGTAACTGCGGAAGCTGGAGGGAGGGGCGGGAAGAGCAGCAGCAAGCCAGAGCAGAGCTGGGTGGCAGGGAGACAGGATGAAAGGGAAGCCTTTGCAACGCAGGGAGCACAGGGAAGAGAAAGGACTTCAAGGGCACCAAATAAAGGTCTGGGGAGCAAAGAAAAAGATGGAGAAAATTCATTCTGCTGGAAATTGACATGACTGCAGTCAGGAAGAGGACTCACGAATTCAGGGTGACCTGATTTGATTACAGCAACAGGAAGCACAGGAGGAGAGGGCAGAATAACCTGACTTGAGGAAGGGAATGAAATAATAGAGAAGACACCACAGCTGCTGCCATGGCATTAAAATACCTCACGCCACACTAAGCTGCTTCTTTTTCTTTTGCTTGATTCTTGTTCTTGCAACATGTTACTGTCATTGCAGTTATCCAATAAACTAAATTTAGACTTTCTGGGCCATGGGGGAAGGGAAGATGCAACCCAGATCTCCCTGTTTTGGTCGACTCTGGGCCAATATGCTGCCTCCACAGAGTGATTGGTTTTTTTTTTGGCTTTTTGTATTATGAGATATGAAAAAAATCCTTGTCGGAATTGAGCTTGGTAAAGCTGCTGAGTAACATAACTTGAAAAAAAAAGAAAAAGAAAAATTGGAAACAGTTTTCAAAGAGGCAGCTAACTGGTTTAGAAATTACTTCAGGCTGGGTGAGGTGGCTCATGCCTATAATCCCAGCACACTGGGAGGCTGAGGCGGGAGGATCACTTGAGGTCAGGAGATCGAGACCAACCTGAGAAAGAGTGAGACCCCCGTCTCTACTAAAAATAGAAAAAAATTAGCTGGGCATGGTGGTGCGCGTCTATAGTCCCGGCTACTTGGGAGGCTGAGGTAGGAGGATCCCTTGAGCCTAGGAGTTAGAGGTTGCAGTGAGCTATGATCACAGCACTGCATTCTAGCCTCGGTGACTGAGTGAGACCATGTTTTTCTTAAAAAACGAAATTACCTCAGAAAATCAATAGGATGCAGAAATTTGAAAAATAAATATAACCAGTAACAAGACCAAATGTGTTGTCTTAAATATTATTTTATTTTATTGTTTTAGAAAACTTATTTTACTGGGCTATACTTAAGATTATTGGGTCCTACGATTGGTTCTGTGCAAATGTAGACATTCAGACAGTGAGTACATTATATACTCTTTTGACAGTAGTGTACACAGGATGAATAGAGGGGTAGCTCCAGATGATGTTTATCACAGATGTCATAACATTCATCAAGGCCCAGCTCCTGACCTTTTTGAAGTGGATTCACATTAACCAGACCTCAGAGACTGATGTACAAATCTAAATTATGACTGACAGACCAGAATACTCATGTTTGTCATGGCAAGCACAGTTTCTCTTTGTAGATAAATGCACTTCAGAAGACAAATTCCATCCAGAAGTTTGTTTAGTTAGCATGGAGTTAGAATAAATGACATTAGTCATGTGGTCTACAGAAGAAACACTCCTGCCACAATGTTCTGAAAGAATGAGGCTACCTACCCATCTCACCCACCCCTCTTAAAGAGCCCTGTCAGCTTCTGAGACTTCAAGCTTCCATTCTGCATCCTTTGGTTTCTTCAAACCAATTTCTCCACACAGTATCCTATATAGCCAACTAGGCAGATTTATACTTTCAAAATCATAATCACTTTCTCTTTCTATCTTCCTGCCATTACAGTCAAATCACTTTAGTAGGAATTTGAGGTATCCTCCAGATTCTTCAGTCACAAATTCAGTCACTGTCTTGGTTTACTCCCATTGAATTCTAACCAAATCCATCGTGTGTAGAGATTTTGCTAGTCTAACTTTCTGAGGGCCATCTGGTTCCCAGGTTCTTGGGGGAGTACCTCATTCCTGCTTCATGGTCACCAACAGTGGCTTAACCTTCCTCAGGCTGCCATGGATTTTAGACAAATAGACCAGACATATTAATAACCAAGCAGCCTGTCCTAGGATAGAGTTGTGCGTGTTTTCCTGGGCACCCAGCTCAAGGATATTTTTCCTCCTGTGCAGGAGTGTACATGTTGGCCCTTTGCTATGGTGACTTAGGCAGTGAAATCTCACTTTGAGGATGCAGATGCCATCTACTATAGCATAGGTGGAGGGCAAAGTGTCCTGTTCATTGTCCAAAGGGAACTCCCTGATTTTGAACTCAATATTCAGAAATGAAAACACCCACATGGTCCTATTAACTCAGTCACAAACAATAACAGGTTGGCGATGTGTTTCTGAAACCCTTGCGTTAAAATGGTACCCTCAATCCACAGGTAGCTTAAGCCATCCCTTCCCCAGATATACTCTACTGGGGACCTGTCTTGCAGCTTCTTTGAATCTGGAGTGTCCTTCGGTTAGGCAGATAGTGAGGGATCTACAACTATCCTGGGGACAAGGGAGGGGGTCCTCCCCTTGTTCTGGTCTCCCTCCCAGCCCTGCTTGGTGCTGCCCCACCTTGATCTTGTCACAGGCAACTGCCAGGAAGAATGCCCTGTTGATCTGCAAAAGAATGCATGGAATTCCCTAGCCCCCTGGCAAGGCAGCCCAGGCATGATAGGATCTGGAAAGTGACTTAGAGTAACCTAAGGCTAATTATAATTATCATGTCATTAACTGCCTATCAAAGTGGTTCCCTAGTGACATTTGAACCAGGAGGAGGGCCCAATCAGGACATTATGAAACAGGACCCCAGACCACAACCAGAGCTTCTTGTTATGAGAAGGGTCCCATTCATTGTGGCAAACCTATCTTGCTCTTGCTGTGTAAACCTATCTTGCCCTTCCTTAATAAACTTCGTTTCATGCTTACCTTGCTCTGGTGTGTCTGGTCATTCTTCCACCAAGAGCACACCAAGAACTGAGAACAAGATTGCCTACCCAACACTTCCAGGTCATTTAAGGTGCTATTGATCCTCCTTGCTGAGTCCATAGATCAATTCCCAGGAAAAGATGCCATGGCCAGCCTTTTGGAATGTCTTACAGACAAATTTAAAGGGCCCAGTTCAAATATTCCTGTGCTCAAGACAGAGGAACACAAAGAGAGCAGCCCTGTGGCAAGGCCCTGCACTGTGTCCTCGGAGAAAAATGCCAGTTGAGCAGCCCCACTGTGGAAATAGGTCTTTTGCAAACCACAGACATCTCTTCTCAACCTGGCATCTGGGGAAAGGCTCAAGCCCGGAATAAAAACCAAGTTACTGCTAGGCTGCAAAGTCTGGCCATCTCCTCCACATTGCCTGTGTTTTCTCCTCAGCATTCTCCCCTGCGATTCTTTACCTATGAAGGTGCGGCAAATGTTGTGATTTGAACCAGGCTAAGTTCATTCTTAGTTGTAGATAAGATAAGAGAAGGGACAAGTCAATTATCTTCCCTGACAGCCAATCCTGTAAGATTTGGGTTATTTGCAACTAACTTTCCTTAATATTTCAAAATAGTCCTTCTGAAAATGTGTATTGAGAATTTTGGGGTCATACAGTGGATTAATTTTATTTATAGGCTCATTTTCATCCAAAGGACAATTTTTATTGCTGCCATACACTTTTTAAGTATTTGGAGAGGTTTATCCTGCATGGAAAGTAATTTGGGATCTTTGGTATCATTTGCACATCACAGTAATCAATCCCCAAGACCAGAGAGGTTTAAGCACTTACTGAGGATCCCACAACTAAAATGTGGCCAAATGAGCCTCCAATCAAGACCCATTGGGTCTTCAGCCTTACCCCACACCTCATGTAGAGTAATGAGACCTACAGAGGGTGGGTGTAGGAGGGCAAGAGGGAAGTGAGAAGAGGATGGCGTTTAGAGACTTGAGCTTAATCCATGTGATTTCATTTAATCCTGACAATGAACTTACAGAGTACATCTGCATCTATAGACAAGGAAAACCTGAGACTCCAAGTTTAAATAACTTGTCTGGAGTCACGTAACTAGTAAGAGTAGGATTGGAGCCATAGCTGTCGAAACAATGAAGAGGCACATACACAAGAAAGGGAAAAATGGGACAATTGTAGAAAGATAATTCTAGAAGATAGTCAAATAAAGGAAAAGTTCTTGAAGAAGCTCAACATCAATTTTCATGGTGCCATTCCAGGTGACAGAACCACAAAAGCATATTTATGGCTGGCCTCTGATGGCAGAGGAGAGTTTTGAATTTGTCTCTGGGGTTACACTTTAATGGAGGTGTCCCAAGAGACCCTCCCTTGTCTGGGATGACCCTCGCTAATTTGAGATGACACACTTCTTGGGTTCAAGTTTCTCAGTTTGTTTTTCTGGTTATGGCGGCTGAGTGCAGGGAGAGATTTTTTCTGTTGTGGATGTGTTATCCTTCCAAGTGCCTAGCATGGTGCTAGACACATAGGTGTCCAAGAGATTTGGCCAGAGCATCATCATTCTGCCATTGAGGGCAGAAGCCAAACAAGCCAGAAGCAGGTTGGTTGGCCAGGGCTAAGTGTGACCATCTTAGCAGCAGTTTATATCCCACAGATGACTTTAGAGCTATGGAAGTAGAAGAAGACAGAAAAATGCTTTCTGAAGAACTTCATTAAATTTTTCTTTAAAAATCCAGTCTTATTCTATCATTTTAAACAACCTTTATTACTTTATTACTTTTAGAAGACAAACACTCATTTTAGAGATATTAGAAAGATAGAATATCAAAAAGAAGAAATTGGCCAGGCATGGTGGCTCACACCTATTATCCTAGCACTTTGGGAGACTAAGGAGGGAGGATTGCTTAAACTCAGGAGTTTGAGGACAATCTGAGCAAGAGCAGGCCATGTCTCTACCAAAAATAGAAAAAATTATCTGGTGTGGTGGTGCATACCTATAGTACCAGCTACTTGAGAGGCTGAGGCAAGAGGATCATTTGAGCCCCAGGAGTTTGAGGTGAGCTATGATGTGAGCTATGTGACATGACTATCATGTGAGCTATGATGACATGACTGCACTCTATCTCGGGCAACAGAGTGAGATCTTGTCTCCAAAAGAAAGAAAGAAAAGAAAAGAAAAGCCTTTGTTAGGGCTGCCATAACAGAGAAAAAAAACAAAAAAGAAAAAGAAAGGAAGAAAAAATTACTCAAAATCCTAACAACCAACAGTAACCACTATGAACAATGTGGTATATGTGTTTTCAGACACTTTCTGAAAATATATAAGCATAGATTAAATGTGCTTATAGGACACATAATATCCTGTTTTTCCAATTAATTTCATTTGTAAGTAATATTTTATATTAACTATCTAACAGTACACTCGATTCTATATATTGCAGTCCAGCATTTTTTCCATAGTGTCATTCAAGATAGATTTGTGGACAGTATTCTTAAAATTAATAATAAAAATGTTAAAACCTATAATCTAGGAATTTTTTCATGCATAGAAGTAAGCAATCATATGCTTTTTTTTTTTTTTTTTTTTTGAGACAGAGTCTCACTTTATTGCCCAGGCTAGAGTGAGTGCCGTGGCGTCAGCCTAGCTCACAGCAACCTCAAACTCGTGGGCTCAAGCAATCCTGCTGCCTCAGCCTCCCAAGCAACTGGGACTACAGGCATGCGCCACCATGCCCGGCTAATTTTTTTCTATATATATTAGTTAGCCAATTAATTTCTTTCTATTTATAGTAGAGATGGGGTCTCGCTCTTGCTCAGGCTGGTCTCGAACTCCTGAGCTCAAAGGATCCGCCCACCTCGGCCTCCCAGAGAGCTAGGATTACAGGCATGAGCCACCGCGCCCGGCCAATCATATGCTTTTGAGAACAATAGATACTATATTTGCATAGAACAACATCTGGGAAAATACAAGCCAAAAGGTTAGCAGTAGCTATTTATCCAAGGGTATGTGATCTCAAGTGATTTAATAGTTTCTTTTTGCTCATTTAAAAAAGTTTTCTTATAATGACAATTACTGACTTATATAATTATAAAAGAGGGTTATTTTTTTTAAATGTACCAGATAGACATACATTTCTGTACTTTTCCAGGATTTATTCTGCATGTGTAATATGGAAATTCTAACAATTTCATTCCATAAAAGGAGTTGTGAGGGTTAATGGGTATAATCAGGTGAAACACTTTAAAGAGTTCCAGGCACATGGTGGGTGCCCTGTACATGGTGGTCAACATCATGACGACTGTTATCATACTCATTTGTGCTTCTGCTTCTACTCTTGCCCATTCTCTATGGAGTAGGAGGGTAGCCTTTCAAATCCAATCACATAAACCAGTGCTCTGATTAAAGTCTTCCAACATTGTCTTTGCACTTAGGATCAAATATAAACAGCTTCCCCTGTAGGATCTGGTCCCTCACCACGTCCACAAGCAACCCTCACATTACTCTCCCTCTGCTTAATTTGATACATTCCAGCCACCCCAGCCTCCTTGTTCTATCCTACCTCAGGGCCTTTGCACTTGCGGTTTCCCTTACCCAGTATTCTCTTCTTTATATCTGCTTCTAGCCGGTTTTCTGTTTTAGCATAAAAGTTGCCTCCTCAGAGAGAGGCCTTCCCTGGCCACCCAACCAAGATAGCTCCCGAGCCACACTTCTGCTTACTACGTCTCTTGTTTAATACTTCCCTTGTTTACTTTTCATCATAACATTTGTCACTGCCTTACGTGTTCTTGTGTATCTATCTGTTTTATTCTGTTACCTGGTCTCAGTCTCTCCATAGACCTTGTTTGTCATGTCAGAGCTGTCACTAGCACACCTAAGACAGTGTCCAGCACCTGGTAGGTGCACCATATATGCTCCGTAATACTTTAATTAAGTGGATTATCTCTGTCAAGTGATTGAACAGTTTATTATTATTATTATTATTATTTTTTGAGACAGAGTCTCACTGTGTTGCCCAGGCTAGAGTGAGTGCTGTGGCATCAGCCTACCTCACAAGCAACCTTAATCTCCTGGACTTAAGCAATCCTCCTGCCTCAGCCTCCCGAGGAGCTGGGACTACAGGCATGCACCACCATGCCGGGCTAATTTTTTTTCCTATATATTTTTAGGAGGAAGAGGGCAATGACATCACTTCATTTCTACAAGCCCTTCCCCTCAGTTAGAGATGATTTTTAAAACGAATAAAAACTGTCTGCTTCTCAGGATCCCCCAGATGTGGCTAGATTTATAGTTTTCCATCCCAGATTGAGATTTTTTTTTTTTTAAGTCAGTCTAGATTTGAAAACAGAAAAAGAGAACCCTTGCAGGCTTTCACTTGGACTCATGAGGCTGGAAGGGCAGTCCCCACTCTACAAAGAAGTCATGTTCCCAAAGTTTCTTTGTGTACGTTGTTTGTTTCCAGCACAGAATGCATTTTTCACTAGAAACAATGTTCCCAGGCGAGCCCACAAAAGCCTATTTAACCCACAACTGCTAAGTAGGAAAAAAAAAACAAACCACGATGACATTCTAGGAAACACAACAGGGGAAATGAATAAGAAATATAATTTAAACGTCCGTCTTGAATACCAGTGCTTGAGGAGAAGCAGCTTCCAGCATAGGCGAGCGAGGCAGCGGGCATGGAGGTGTGGAGGATTCAGAGAATGGCAACGAAGGAAGCCCAGCTGGCACGGTCAAGCCGAGATCCCGCGTCGTGTCGGGTCTGGCCCAGGCTGTGGGGGCAAAAGCTGAGACTTGTGTGGAGCAGCTGGGGCCTGGGCAGGTCTGAGCCTCCGCGAGGGAACATTCCCGCAGATCCACACGCGACAGAGGGCAGGCCAGGGCTGACGCCAACACTTCCGCCCATTGAATTCTAGAGGCTAGAATTGACATGTGAGAATTCTTCCAGAAAACCGAGATTTGAGCATGTAATTCGAGTGGTTCATCAGCCTTCTCAGGGAATTTCTGCCTGAGTTTTCGAAGGATAAACATCATACTACATCTTAAAAAATAACAGTTTCAGTTTTAGTTTCATCAACATTTAGCACAAGGTAATTTTAGGCATTTTTTCCCCCCTTATCTCTGATCTTTGTGCTGCCACTTTGAGGCAAAAGCTTTTATTGCCAGGGTTATCCCTTAGGAAGGAGGGGGACCTCCCGCTATGGGAGGTCTTACCAAATTTCCCATGTTTTTTGAGAGTTCAAAGTCTCTCATATTTTGTCAAGAAAGTGTTCTATTTGGGAAAACCCCATTAACCTGAAATCATCTCTGATATTGAATGTTTGTAGACAGGGTCTCCCAGTAGAACTGGTAAAAAAGGAAGCAAAGAAATTAAACACAGAAGTGTGGCTGCAAAGAGGACCTTACAATTGTTAAGTGTTTCCAGTTGATGTAAATGAACTCTTAAAGATACTTGTTGTAATGATGAATCTAAATTTAGAGGACAAATACAAAAATGGGGTAACATTTCTAACAACATTGTCTTATATGGAATTTTAAGTGCTTAGGCAGGAAAAAGAATATGCTCTTGAAAACTGTGTTAGATTCCAAAAAGGGCTCCAGTGATAATGAAGACATTAATGTCAAAGATGTATGTGAAGAGTTTGAATAAAATTATTTCATGAAATGTGATTGAAAACAGCTGCATTTTATATTAAGGTATTATTTTATGTAACGCGTGATTTAAATATATGTGCAGCCACAGAAAAATAAATACTGCATATTCTTTCTGGCATGTGGGAGCTAAAAAATTTGATCTTATGGAAGCAGAGAGTAGAATAGTGGTTACTATTAATACTGTGGGAAGCTGGGAATGGTAGGGAGAGGGGAAGATAGAAGTTGGTTAACAGATACAAAATTACAGCTAGATAGGAGGACTAAGTTCTAGGGTTCTGTAGCACTATAGAGTGACTATGGTTAACAACAATTGATTGTATATTCTCAAATAGCTAGAAGAGCAGACTTTGAATATTCCCCACACAAAGAAATGATAAATGTTTGAGGTGATGGATATGCTAACCACACTGAATTGATCATTACACATTGTGTACATGTATTGAAATGTTACTCTGTACCCCATAAATATGTACAATTATTATGCATCAATTAAAAATAATATATATGTGCAACTAAATTAATCTATTAAATATTGCAGACATTTGACTCTATATCTCTATTACTTTCTATATCCGATTAGGCTAATTTTGGGGAGGGCAGTCTCAGAAAAATAGAGATCACATTTTATACATCTTCTCTTTGTATTCAGTCATCTGTGGAATATATCCATACAAGTTTGCTTCTAAGGGAGGCAGAGCATACTGGACTAAGGGCAAAAAGATAGGATTCAGGCTCTCATTCTTGATTTATTATTGTAGTCATATTCTATGGGCAAGTCAATTGTCTCTCTGTGGTCTGTTTCATCAACTGTAAAAAATGGAAACAGTTACACTTCTTTTAATCATCTATTATAAATATACAGACTCAATTATTGATTACTAATATTGATTAAGTAAAATTTACATTTTACTTATAATATGCTTTGGTACTTACATTTTGTACTATTATACTAATAGTTAGGCTGATGCCATGGCACTCTAGCCCAGGCGACAGAGGAAGACTCTGTCTTAAAAAAAAAAAAAGACTATTAATTTAAAACCACTTTACATTTTACTTCATAATATGCTTTGGTACTTATATTTTGTATTATTATACTAATAGTCAGAAGCAGAGTCTGGATAATCCCAGAGACTATTGGCCGGGTGTGGTGAGTCAGGCCTGTAATCCTAGCACTCTGAGAGGCCGAGGCTAGAGGATTGCTTGAGATGGGAGTTCAAGACCAACCTGAGCAAGAGCGAGACCCTATCTCTACTAAAATAGAAAAATTAGCCAGACATGGTGGTGTGTGCCTGTAGTCCCGGCTACTCTGGAGGCTGAGGCAGGAGGATCACTTGAGCCCAGGAGTTTGAGGTTGCTGTGAGCTAAGCTGATACCATGGCACTTTACTCAGGGCAACAGAGTAAGACTTTGTCTCAAAATAAATAAATAAATAATAAATAAATAAATAAAAATAAAGTCTCTTCCCTGCAAGATGTTATCATAACAGTTTGTTGCTATCGAGAATATTCAGATATAAAAACTTAAACTCAAGTTGGTTTTGCTTGTCAATAAACTTGAAAGCAAGGAGTTTGCTTTGTTTAAATAGGGAGGCATTCTTTCCCGCAGGACTCTGTCAAGAACATGTTATAAACTGTTTCCAGTGAACCGTTCAATGCCTTCTCATCCAAACAAGCATGAGCCAAATGCTCACCTTCTCTTGTAGGCAGCCAAGCCCCTCACTGGGTCTTGATTTCAAGCGGTCATCAGAATTCATCCTCATGGTCTCTAGTGTGCAATGGAGAGCAATGTCCCTGTTTACCTGTTGAAGCCAAGCAGACGAGGATTCAGAGTCCAGCTCTGTCGCCAACAGCCAGTTACTACTATCTCTGCAGGGAGGCACCTGTAGCATGCAAGGGCTAGTGGTGAGGCTTGAGTGCATAATGCCTGGCAGTTAGTCTTCAAATGGTGCTGCTTTTATCATGCAAGAATAATGTTTTGGAGGTTTTGGAGACTGTTATCTTTCACTTACTTGAGGCCTGTATATATCCTTCCAAAGGCAGAACAGTGGGCCTGCACGCATGCTAACAGAGTAAGGGGTATGATTTAAATGTGGCTGCAGGAGGGGTGCTGGAGGAAAAAAAAAAAATGTGGCTGCAGGCTGGGCGCTGTGGCTCACGCCTGTAATCCTAGTACTCTGGGAGGCCGAGGCAGGAGGATTGCTCAAGGTCAGGAGTTCGAAACCAGCCTGAGCAAGAGCAAGACCCTGTCTCTACTATAAATAGAAAGAAATTAATTGGCCAGCTAATATATATAGAAAAAATTAGCCGGGCATGGTGGCACATGCCTGTAGTCCCAGCTACTCGGGAGGCTGAGGCAGGAGGATCGCTTGAGCCCAGGAGTTTGAGGTTGCTGTGAGCTAGGCTGATGCCACGGCACTCACTCTAGCCTGGGCAACAAAGCGAGACTCTGTCTCAAAAAAAAAAAAAAAAAAAAATGTGGCTGCAAAACTTGAACAGCCAGAAATGTCACTTTGCTATCAAAGGAGGAGATGTCTCTGGTCATCTAACCCCCTTTCAGATCTACCCTTGGTGGATCTGAAATAGCAATTCTTTGTTTTTTCCACAAACAAGATGAATGCAGGTGGAGCAGGTATCATTTGAGAGAGAAGGTCGAGTGGAGGGCCTGGGTGCAAAGGCAGAGATGGGTCTGGAGACGACCCTGGTGTCAGGCTGGAGAGGTGAGCCCTAGACCCTGGGGTGTTGGCGCAGGCATGAGGGTGAGGAGACATCCTCTGCCAGGGAAGCAGGACGAGTGGGACAGAGGAAGGACAGATGTAGAGACAGGACAGCCTCCTGCGTCCTGGAATTCTGCCCAGGCCCACCCAGCTGGGTGGACTTAATTTTAGCTTCGAATTTCTTCCCTAATTATGACTGGTCCAGTCGGCAGGATGCTCCCTCCAAGCACCAGCCTTTTCATCTCTAAGATGGGCAGAACCCCAGGCCACCCTTATAAATTGATGGATCAAGTAAGCAATGGATCAAGAGCAACCATAAAAGTCCTGGTTGTGCTCCTTGAGGGACATATTAAGAGACCCCTGAGAGCACATTCCCTCTCCCCTGAAGCTGTGGAAGGAGCCGTCTGCAACCCTGGAAGGGACTTAGGCAGGCCTGTGGGAGCCACATTGCAGCAGCCCCACTTTCAAAAGCTTTCTCTTTTCCCCTTTGTGAGTGCAGTTGAATTAGTTGAGCTACAGTAACAAAGGGGTAAATGCTGAGCTGCGCTTGAGTGTGCTCTTCATCCCTCCAAGACAATGCCCGGCTGCTATTTATATCCCAGATCCATTATTTGCTTCTAGAGGTTTCTAAGTTCTTTGATACAGCCATCACTACTCAATAACTTAATACATTAACAATGAATTTTCTAGGCAAGTGTGGATCCAGATCATTTCTTCTCTCTGAGCTTTGGTTTGCTGTGTAAAAGAAGGTTGAAGGAACAAGAACTAAGGCTCCTTATTGTGACAAGATCCTACATCTCAAGAAGAAATGGCTCCAGCCAGGCGTCCACGGTGGGGATTGGCACAGGGCGGTGCTCAGTCAGCTGTGAAAGCCGGTGAGAGCAGGCTAACATGTGCACTGAGCACTCCCTCAGAGGGGAAGAACTGATCTAGTCTCTTTTATCTTTCATTCAACAAACACGTTTTGAGCACCCAGAACACATGAAGGAATATCATATCAACGAAAGGACTTGGTTCTGAAAGGGCTCTCAAGGTGGGGGCAGACCACAAGACCTCTTGCAAGGGCTGGTGCTGGGAGAGAGACTGTCCAGGAGGTGACAGAATTGCAGTCTATGCTCTCTAATTTTAAAAATCCTGCCTAGTTTCTCCATAGGCACCCTTCATCTGTTAGGCTTTGTGCCCCTATTTTGTGTTCAAACATTTTGATCAGGGTAGCCATCGGGTAAGAGAGAATCAGAGAATCCACCCCCTACCTCCCTCTATACCCCCAAAGTCAGAGGAACAAGCCAAGGGCGGAAGTGGCCCAATTGGCCTTGACGGTGACATTGGTGCTGGCTTGACAGCACATGTTACACATGTGTATTTACCTAAGAGATCTTTAAAACACTAGCCCTTTCCAGTCTTTCCCTGAGCTTGGGAGAAGGTAGGTAGAGACTAGACCACTGTACCTTAGGGCCAGCTCTGTCTGTGGCTCTTTTCTTGAAAACCAGTTTTCTAGATCGTGTAATCCACCTCCCAGTCTGTGATGGAGGAGGGAGGTTATTCTCTCTCATATTTCACATAGAGGAATATTAAACAATTAAAAGCTCAAGTAATGTTCCCAAGGTCATATGGTGGATTAGCAACACAGACACGGAAAGGATTCAGGTTTCTGGTCCTTCCAGTTTTGTTGCCTTAGCTGCAGATCTTGCTGACTCTTTAAATCCCACATTCAGCTAGATTTAGGGGCTGTAGTTGTGAATTGGTCCCATCTTAACTTTCCTCATTAAAAAGAAAAAGAGCGACTCTTGCTTTCCTAATGCTCTACTGCAAAACAACCTCATAACTATTGAGCAAGGCCTACAAGATCATCAGTTTCCCCCCAGCACGTATGAATATCCTCTTTCTTTCGGCTTCTGGCGTTCTGCAGCAGCTGTCGGAGGGAGCCTGGGAGCTCCAGCAAGGATGGGCCGGAACTCCAGCTGCTGGTGAGCAAGTGTTCGCTATTTATAGCAGGAAGGGGGCTGCGAAGGAATGGAATTTTTTTTCCCTTCTGAGTAGTTTTGATGCAACCAACAGGAAGTGGGCTCTGATGGGTACTAAATGAGATCACATGAATAAAGTCTATTATAGAACTTCTCAAACTTGGGCAGGCATCACCTGGATGTCTTATCGAAAGAAAGATTTCTGGGTCCCACCCCCAGAGTTGCTGATTCATGAGATAGCTTAGTCACTTTGGGCTGCTGTAACAAAGTACCACAGACTAGGTGGCATAAACAACAAACAGTTATTTTCCACGGCTCTGGAGGTTGAAAAGTCCAAGGTCAAGGTGCTGGCAGATTGGGTGTCTGGTGAGGGCCCACTTCCGGTTTACAGACCATGCCTTCTCACTGTGTCCTCACCTGGCAAAGGGGGTGAGGGAAGCCCGCTAGGGCCTTTTTATAAGGGCACTGATTCTATTCATGAGGGATCTGCCATCATGACCCAATCACCTCCCAAAGGCCCCACCTTCTAATACCATCACCTTGAGGATTAGGATTTTAACATATGCATTTTGGGGGAGGGACACAAACATTCAGTCCATTACGGTAGGTCTGGGATATGGCCCCAAAATTCGTTGATGCCACTGGTTCAGAGACTGTACTTTGAGGACCACTGCTCTATTTAATGGGTGAATTGTGTAGGAAAGAGTCATTGTATATAGCAGCAGATCGAACCAAAGGAATGAAAGACTCTTTCTAGTGATCTTATTGTCCTTGTCAAAGCAAAATCAGTTGCTTCTGAGCCAGCATTTCCAGGGCAAAGATGTTATTTTATAAATAAAGAAAACTTCATAAAATTTAAAAGCTAGGACTCATAAGAAATATGTATACACACTGTTTAATAAAATTGTTTTTTATTTCTCTTCTTCCTCCAGTAAAAAGATGCAGTTAATTTAGTCATTTGATCACATGGTAGTGTTGGAGTCAAGGCTGGCAGGCTTGACCTCCACTTAAAACTCCATGGGGGTCCACACATGGGCCCTGCAGGTGATGAGGCTGTCGTCCATCTTTGATTAGGAACTAGGGAAAAGCATGTGGGTGGGCCCTGAGAGAATGTGTCTTATCTGCTGAGTAGAGCAAAACCTTGCCTTTGACCTCTCAATTTTTTTGCAGGAGATTGTCCTGCTCAGGTTTTCTGATTCTTTTTGCATAAATTTGGTTTTTTATGTTTTCCTTAAAAATTATCCATTTCATTCACATTTTCAAAATATGAGCACATATTTGTGCAAATAATTCTTTTATAGGAATTATTGCTTCCTATGTATATCTGTGTTAATCTATTTTCTAATTCCTAACTTTATTTATTTATATTTTTGCCTATTCCCCCCCCCCATTTCCTTTTTGATTGGGCTAGCTAATAGATTATTTATTGTTGATACTAATTTTTTGCTTTTTTTTAAAAAAATAAACCAACCCTTAGATTTCTTTATCAGTATGAAACTGCAAAGGGTCTGAGATTTTCTCCTAGTTGCAAGCTAGCAAGTTAGTTGGCCAGCAGCCTTCTAGGTCAGAGATAGAGTATCAGCACTTGCCCAGTTCCCTAGACGCCAGTTCCCAGAGGCTGATGACACCACAGAGGGCATGGGATGTCTGCAACGTCGTGGGTTGCAGGAGAGAAGTCTAAATCCGAAGTTTAGGCCGGGCAAGGTGGCTCACGCCTGTAATCCTAGCACTCTGGGAGGCCAGGGAGGGAGGATTGCCTGAGCTCGGGAGTTCAAGACCAGCCTGAGCAAGAGCAAGATCCCGTCTCTACTATAAATAGAAAGAAATTAGCCAAAACAACTAACAATAGAAAAAATTAGCTGGGCACAGTGGCGCATGCCTGTAGTCCCAGCTACTCTGGAGGCTGAGGCAGGAGGATCGCTTGAGCCCAGGAGTTGGAGGTTGCTGTGAGCTAGGCTGATGACATGGCACTCTAACCCAGGCAAGAGAGTGAGACTCTGTATCAAAAAAAAAAAAAAAAAAAAAAATCCTAAGCTTAGGGACCCCGAATCTTTTGTAATAAACAGTAAGAAAGTAGCCCTTGGCTCTGGACAGAGGCACTCTCTTTAGCTTCCAAAGCTATTTGCTACAGAAACTTCCTTAAAAAGATCGTCCAGAACAAAAGCAGCCAGGGCCTCTGTTCCTGAGGTCTGTGGAAACCCAGAGATGGGTGGAGAACTTGCTGAAACTGCAAGGCGTGTTTCCATGGGTTTCCATTTAGGTCCCTTTGCTCCTTGAACAAAAATCCAATAATTGAGACAATGAGGATTAGGAGGATGACCACAGATGCCTTGTCAGAAGAATGGGAGAAGCTGCCCCAAATCTGTCTCTTTGACCAATGTCATATCTGTCTCTTTGACTAATGGAGATCGTGGACTTTGGGGCAGGTCGTGGTATATCTCACAAGGGGCTACCTGCATTGGGGGCAGGCTGTGTGGGATGGTGACTCTTGGCATCATGAAGTCTGCCCTGGAGCCTTCAGAATCTTAGCTCTTTGGTCTTGTAGAAAACTCATCATTTCAGTCTGGGTGTGGTGGCTCTGGCCAATCATTCCAGCACTTTGGGAGGCCTAGGCCAGAGGGTCACTTGAGGCCACGAGTTGAGTCTATTATTTTTGTTAAACTACTCAAAGGGTCAAGTAGTTAAAGGAGAGGATTATAAAAAAGATATAGGGGTTCATGGAGCCGGTTACAAATTGTCTCCTGAGGGTCAATTCTACTGATTTTGTTTTCAAATTCATTATATTCTTTCATTTTTAATTCCTCCCTTCTACTTTCCTTAGATTTTAAAAATTATTCTTTTTTTTTTATCTTCTTGAGTTGAATACTTACTTCCTTTACCTTCATTCTGTTTAAAGTAAAATGATTTTAAGATTTTGGCTTTTTCTTTGACCCAATATTTGACTACATCTCCTAGGTTTTAATAAGTATTATTTTCCTTATTATTTGCTAACTTATCTAGCTTTTCGTTCTTATTTATGGACTTCAAATGTTTTAAACAAAATAAATCCATCATTTTTAGGTCCCCTTCCTCACTTAGTTTGCTATGGAAGCTACTTTCTTTTCCACAGACCCTTGTAGATTAAAGCTATAAAGCCCTTTAACAGGATCTCTGTGATTGTGTGCTAAGGTTAAATTGCACTTCATTGCAATTTAGGAGGAAATGGAATTTGGAAGACGAAGATTCGAGTCCTAACTCTGCCACTTCGTAACAACCAAATAAATAACCCACTTTGAGTCTCACTTTTGTCTACAAATTTGGCTCAAATTACATTATCTCTAAAGTCCTTTTCAATTTAGGGCTGTAAGAAATTTGGAATTAGTTTCAGCTAAAGTGGTTTAATGATTTCTAGGGTGACTTGTTAGCTGAGGCAGGGTGCCCATAGAAACTGGAGAAGCTGAGTTCAACCCTTGCCAAGGGCAAGCAAATGCCTCCGTTTCTTCACACGTTTTCTTCTGTGACTCAGAGGAGAGAAAATCCACGTGGCCCTGGGAGCTCACTCCCTCCCCTTTTGTAAGGAGACTCTTAGGTTCCCTAAAGGATGGTTGCTAAAGCAGGGGTCCCCAGCTTATGGTGAGTTGTATAATTATTTCATTATATCTTACAATGTGAAAATAATAGAAATCAAGTGCACAATAATTGTACTGTGCTTGAATCACCCCGAAACCATGCCCCCCACTCCCCAGTACGCAGAAAAATTGTCTTCTGTGAAAATGACCTCTGGCCCCAGAAAGGTTGGGGACGGCTGCAAAGGACACAGAGGCTGCTGCCAGGGACTAAGCTCTGGTGCCTCCCCTTTCTAGCAAGGCCTCCTGGCTCCGGAAGCTCTGTCGCTGCAGTTACATGTTCCCACGCTTGTTTCCCCGTAGGTGTGTGGAGCACTACAGGGGCTGGGCCTCTCTCTCTTCAGGGATCTTTCCATGGTGTGTCTGTCCTCCTGTGCTGCGGCAGCTGTCTATGTGACAAAAGACCTCAGAGCCTAATAAACACTTTGCTACTTTTCTGCATGTAAGCTTTCTCCCAGTAAATCCTAGTTCACATTTATAGCATGGGCACTGTTAATATGTGTGCTCCTGTCCTTTTTGTACAAGCCACATACTATTTTTTTTTTTCTTTTGAGACAGAGTCTCGCTTTGTTGCCCAGGCTAGAGTGAGTGCCGTGAAGTCAGCCTAGCTCACAGCAACCTCAATCTCCTGGGCTCAAGCGATCCTCCTGCCTCAGCCTCCTGAGTAACTGGGACTACAGGCATGTACCACCATGCCCAGCTAATTTTTTCTATATATATATAATTAATTTCTTTCTATTTATAGTAGAGATGGGGTCTCGTTCTTGCTCAGGCTGGTTTCGAACTCCTCACCTCAAGCAATCCGCCCGTCTCAGCCTCCCAGAGTGCTAGGATTACAGGCGTGAGCCACCCCGCCTGGCCTACCCATACTAATTGATGAACATAATGCTAGGTGCTTTACATATATCATCTCATTTAATGCTGATAACAAGCTTGATAGTGAGGTATATCATCCCCATTTTACAAATAGGGGACACCTGGTGCTCAGCTAAATTAAGCAATTAGCCTGAGGTCACACTGCTGTAAGAGGCAGAGCTGGAGATTGAATCCAGATCCTTTGCTTTCCAAGCCTAGGATTGTAATTCTAAAAGAGCACCATTCACATCTGTGACATCCCAGACAATTTTCCTGCAGATGGCGCCAGGGGGATTATTCAAAGAAATTAGTATATTATGACAATTTTTCAACCCATGAAAATAAAGTGAAAGGGCCACCTTTTCTGATGTGCCCAAAAGTGCCTTACCGGCCAGGCACGGTGGCTCACGCCTGTAATGCTAGCACTCTGGGAGGCTGAGGCGGGTGGATTGCCCAAGGTCAGGAGTTCGAAACCAGCCTGAGCAAGAGTGAGACCTCGTCTCTACTATAAGTAGAAAGAAATTAATTGACCAACTAATATATATAGAATAAATTAGCCAGGCATGATGGCGCATGCCTGTAGTCCCAGCTACTTGGGAGGCTGAGGCAGAAGGATGACTTGAGCCCAGGAGTTTGAGGTTGCTGTGAGCTAGGCTGACGTCACGGCACTCACTCTAGCCTGGGCAACAAAGCAAGACTCTGTCTCAAAAAAAAAAAAAAAACACAAAAAAAAGCAAACAAACAAAAAAAAGTGCCTTACGGACTAGCAGCAGCCCTGATAGAATATGGCTGTCTCATAGGAGGCAACTGGTGCATGGTTATGAAAATTATGTTTCTGGTTTTCTTTTTGTTTTTTTACTTTTTTTTTTAAATTTTTTTCATTTAGCCAGAGATAGCAGTGGGGAAGAAAATTATGTTTTTCGGATGAAATGTTTAATTCAAGACACATTGAGCACTCATGGGAAGGCAGAGCCCCATCTTGGAGGGGAAGAGGAGGGAGGTGTAGGGCCAGAGGCTGCCTTCCTGACCTCCGAGGTCCTAGGGCGGAACAAGCAAGATAACCACAGCCTGTCACTCTTCCCTCACTGCTCTGCTGACACTTGTTTCCCAGATCTCATGGGAGAAATTACTGGGAACCAGGGTGTTTGCAAGAGTTCCACAGCATTGCTGCTTGAAGAAATAATTTGTTGTTCTATTGTTGATATAGAATCCAATGATTAGAAACATCTGTTTTTTAAAGGCAGATGGGGGATATCTTCATTTTTAAGAAATTAACTTTATTATGTTTTATGAGCTAAAAATGAGTCTTCAGATCCGTAGTGCATCAGACCCAGATGGGGCTGTAGAGAACCCCCAGCTTCCTACCAGTGTTTTGTTTCAAAATATCCTTTAATTCTCTTCCATACAGCACAAATGTCCTACTTCCACATGCTATTTTCAGTTTTTGTGAGCAAAATATTCTTCTGAGGTCTGCCAGCACTCACATTAACTCATTCCCGGCTTCTCTCCACGGCCCAGCAAATGATGAATTCTCTGGGGTCCAAACAGGGCCCAGCCTTCTAGATTGTCCCTTGACTTGGCTTTCATTTGGTTTAAACAGATTATCACTTCAGGGCAGCCAGCAGCCTTCAAAGTGCCCCCAGAGGACCTGTAACGGCGAATACATGTACACACGCTTTCAACACCCCGACAGGCAACATGTGCTGTGTGTGGCCACGGCCGGGCAGTGTGCCTCAGACGTGAGTCTAATGCTCACGCGAGTTTTGTGAAGTCAGGTGCAATAATTGCTGTCACTCTATAAGCCCACACATCTAAATGCTCATTCATGCAGATGCACAAAGAGCCACACAGAAATACGCACACACATTCATACAGAAACTGATATATTACCCCCAAAACAGATGGGCACACGGAGGCCTTCCTGCAAGAAGCATACAGAAGCCCCCACAGGCTCCTGAGTTAAAGGGATGCCAGACACTAGGAGTAAAGTAAAATAGACACAAGCTCAAGAAGGTAACTGTTTTACTCTGATGAGAATAAGTCAAGAATAGCCAAAGGCAAAATAATAGGGCCCTGGCATTTCATATAAATTCAGTTCCCCACTTGTAAGGTAGGACAAGGAGTAAGTCCAGCAGCGTGAGTCGTTGCGACTGTCCAGCGATACCGAGAGAGGGGACAGTTGTGATCTGCTCACCAATGCCCCTAGTACAGGGTGGGGAACCTGCGGCCTCAGGGGCACATGTGGCCCTCCGGATCCCCAAGTGCAGCCCCTCAACCGAATCCAAACTTCACGGAACAAATCCCTTTCTTAAATTAAATCCTTTATTAAAAGGATCTGTTCCTTAAAGTTTGGATTCAGTCAAAAGGCCACACTCAAGGATCCAGAAGGCCACATGTGGCCCCAGCAAACTCAAGCATGGTAGGACTCAAGTTGGTTTTCTTCTCCCACACCCACAGTGTCGGAGTTAAGGAGGTAGACGGAATCACGTATAGACAAGACAAAGCAGCTACCTTTTGTCTGCACATCATAATTCTAGTATGAGCTAACTTTGTGTCCCTGCTTTATTTGAGAAGTTGAAGGCTTTGGTGAGGGAGATGAAGAGAATTAGGAGAGACAGACCAGAACTGGGGAGAAGAGGCTGTTTAAGTGAAGAGGTAGGTAACGCAAAGGTGGATGAGCAGAGAACACTAGCACCCTCCACATCCGGGGCGTTACAGCCTCCCGTGGGCTAAGGGGCAGCAACGCACTCCACCTCCTCCTAATCACGGGCAACAACCGGGAGCCCCCGGGCCTTTCTACCTTGACCCCCACGAGGTGTCCGTGTGGCACGCATCACATGTCCACGTGCTCACATGGAACACACATCTCTAACATTCTCCTCGGTGCAAGTCAAGGCGGCGACTTTGGCGCGAGGACATCAGTGTAAGCACCGATGGAGTAATCTTTGGGATCCACACTGAACAAAGCTCAGTGGAAAGTGTTCATAGATGAGCATTCCTCATTTGCCAAATGACGCTGTGCTTACGAGGTTGGGCTAGGAGTTGTGTGTGTGTGAGTTGCTGGGGAAGGAAGACAGGTGGTGGCCCGAAGGCGGAAGACCCGGCTGCTGCCCCTAAGGAGGTTATGCTCTAGCCGGGGAGGGTAGACGTGCATGTAAGGAACTGCAGAACCACGTTCACAGTTACAGGTGCCACAGCAGAGGCAGAGAGAACGCTGGGGCTGAAGAAACTGGACGGGGAAATTGTACTTATCCTCGCCCATGGTAGGCAGTTTGACAGAAATAACGTCATGTAATTCTCCAAATGACCTTGAGATGGATATTTATGAAAAAAAGGACACTGAAGTTTAGAGATAGTCGGTGACAGGCAGGACGTGGTGGCTCATGCCTGTAATCCTAGCACTCTGGGAGGCCGAGGTGGGAGGATCGCTCAAGGTCAGGAGTTTGAGATAGCAGGTGACATCCCTTCTCAGATCACTGAGGCAGAAAGTGACAGGGCCGGGATCCTAATCCAGTCTTTCTGACTCACAAGCCAATGTTTTGTTCCCTGTACCAGTGGTCTCTAACTGGGACACCTCACCCAAAGGTATACAAAGATATTGCATAGGGTATGTGAGCACAGATAGTTTTAAGGATATGGTCAATTTTATCTTCCAAAAATGTCTTAAATAATATTTCACATCCATATGCTTTTCTGGAAGCTTGCCGCTCCCCTCAGAAGGAGGAAGCTCTGCCTCTGCCCCTGGATGCTGGGTGGGCCTTAGTGAACATCTGGATGAACAGGATTGGCAGAAGCGATGCTGCCTGACTTCGGAGGCGAGGTCAAAAAAGGCAATACACCTTCCACCTGGCTCCTTCTCTGAGATGCTTGCTTTTGGAACCCAGCCGCCATGCTGTGAGGAAGCCCAGACCTCACGGAGGGGCCACATACAAAGGTACCTTGTTGGGGGGTCCCAAGACCACCCCAGTTTTGATGATTCGTAGGATGACTCACAGGACTCAGTATATGGTCGTGATTTATTTCTTAACAATGAAAGGACGCAAGGCAAAAACCAGCAAAGGGAAAAGGCACATGGGGCCAAGTCAGGAGGAAAGCAGGCACAAGCTTCCAAGAGTCCTCTCCCTGGGAAGTCACACAGGATACACTTAATTTCTCCAGCAACCGGTTGTAACAACACTGGGAAATGTCGTCTACGGGGAAGGGCTGAGCAACACAGGGCCCAGGGTTTCTAACATGGGCTGGTCGTGTAGGCACCCCTTGCCTAGCAAGTACCAAGGTTCTAACCCCCCAGAAGGAGAGTAGGTGTTCAGCATAAACCACATTTTTTTTTGTACAAGCAGTTTAAGAACAGTGAACCACTCTCATCAGTTAGGGTAGTGGTAGGATCCCTCCCCAAATTCCAATTCCTAAATGCCAGCCAAGGACCAACCTTGCAAGCAGGCCTTTCTAGGATAGCAGTCAGGCTCGCGATTTAATTCTTTTCTGCACAGGGCCCAGAGCCTCAGGCCTCCATCCTGAGACTCCTGTTGACAGCGGGCAACCACGGGCCATGCGTGTGAGGGAATCATCTCAGATCAGATTCCCCTGTCCTTAGTCAAGCCACTCCTGCTGCTGACATCACCTGGAGCAGGGACAAGCTTTTCGCTGAGCCCTGTCCAAATTATAGATTTGTGAGCAAAGTAAAATGATTGTTATTATTTTAGGCTACTAAGTTTTGGGTAGTTTGTTGTGTAGCAATAGGTAGGGAGTCATTTTCCAGATTCTAATCCTCTATAGGTACTCTTCTAAAATTTGTCGTGTCGAGAACCTGGGATCAAGATAGTCCCTTTCACAAACACCATTTTTTCACTTTCCAAAGTAAAGGTGTGCACCCACCTCTCATACTTGTCCTAGATGTGAGGTCAGAAAACGACCTGCAAAGGGCCAGAGAGTATATATTTTAGGATTTGTGAGCCACATAGTGTTTCTATGCATGTTCCTCTGTGTGTGTGTATGTGTGTGTGTGTTTTATAATCCTTTTTAAAAATTTTTTTTTGAGACAGAGTCTCAGGTTAGAGTGAGTGCCATGGCGTCAGCCTAGCTAACAGCAACCTCAAACTCCTGGGCTCAAGCAATCCTACTGCCTCAGCCTCCTGAGTAGCTGGGACTACAGGCATGCACCACCATGTCCTGCTAAGTTTTTCTACATATATTAGTTGGCCAATTAATTTCTTTCTATTTATAGTAGAGACGGGTCTCATTCTTGGCTCAGGCTGGTTTCGAACTCCTGACCTTGAGCAATCCGCCTGCCTCGGCCTCCCAGAGTGCTAGGATTACAGGCGTGAGCCACCATGCCCCGCTTTATAATCCTTTTAAATATAAAAGCCATTCTTAACTGGAGGGCTATACAAAAACAGGGTAGACAGGATTTGGACTTGGTTTGCCAACTCCTGTCCTAGATAATTTTAAAAAAGCAAAAAACAGCAAACAAATAAAACAGAACCTCCAGTGCTGCAGACAAAAGCACAATCTGAAACAATGTCAATACTGAAAAAGAGAATGACTCAACTGTTTGAGTAGCGAACGCTTTTGTAAGCCAGGTGGTTTCTAATTCTTTGCTTTCAACTGTATTAAAGGAGAATCTAATCAGGTTTTTAGCTGGTAGATCTTTAAAAATAACTTTAGATGTTAGATCACTGTAATTGTTGATCTAGAACTTGGAAGGCATTCAGAAAATTAAGTAAAAAAAATTAAGTAAGCCGGGCGCGGTGGCTCAAGCCTGTAATCCTAGCTCTCTGGGAGGCCAAGGTGGGCGGATCCTTTGAGCTCAGGAGTTGAGACCAGCCTGAGCAAGAGCGAGACCCCATCTCTACTATAAACGGAAAGAAATTAATTGGCCAACTAATATATATAGGAAAAAAAAAAAATTAGCCGGGCATGGTGGCGCATGCCTGTAGTCCCAGCTACTTGGGAGGCTGAGGCAGCAGGATTGCTTGAGCCCAGGAGTTTGAGGTTGCTGTGAGCTAGGCTGACGCCACGGCACTCACTCTAGCCTGGGCAATAAAGTGAGACTCTGTCTCAAAAAAAAAAAAAAAAAAAATTAAGTAATTTGCAATTACAAAATTCATTCCATTTATACCTATGTCAATAATATTCTTTGCTTATGTCTAGAAAATAGAAATAGGAATAGCATTCACATAGAAGCCTATCTCATTCTAGTAATTAGTAATATTAATTAAAAAATATAAGAAGTAATTACAAAAAAACAGTCCTATCTTATTAAGAGATATAGTTTCAATAAAACTTTACCTTTTTCTTTAACCACTTTGGTACGAGTGTGGACCGAAGCCACAGATGCACGCGCGTAGCGACTTTAGCAGACAGCCGTGATACGAAGGCGCATAGCTGAGCGTCGACTTTAGCATTAATAACAAAACTTGACTTTTCTAATTTTTCATTTATCAAAATAAAATTGTGAACATTTAAAAATAACGTAATGAAAACATATATGTATATGTTACCTATTCTGATTGACATTACAGGTAAAGCTGCCTGTAAAGTAAAACAAGCTTTCAGTGCTTTACAGCTTTCCTCATCACACAAGAGCAAAACGGATCCGTCGTCAATGCACAGCACAAACCATCGTGCGCAGTGTGAGTGCCGGCTGTGGGCAAGGTTTCGTGGCCAGTGAGTGCACTACCGAAGTGGTTAATAATGATTTAACAAAATTTTTATGTATTTATCTTGTTGTGTTCTATGGTCTACTACCAATTGTCACAATAACTTAATCCAGAGTAAAATTTTTAGATAACTCAGAGCCTAACAGTCACAGGAAATTTAAATAAATTTCAATTTCTGTACATATTTGTGGCAGAGACATATGAGAGAGGGATCAACAAAATACTATTAAGAATAAAATATATTAGCATAAAATTTTACTGGAGAAGTAGAATGGAAATATTACAGAAGTTCAAGGAGAAAAAAGAACAATATAAAAATTCCTATTGTCAAGAAGAGCTTATTGTTGTATTTTTTAAAATGGACAATGGTGGCTCTCAAATTCTTGTGAATTTTAGTTTCCACTGGATCCATTTAATAGACTGATATGACAGTTTAACTTTAAAATGTCAATATTTACAATCAGCCAAGGAGTTCTCAAAGTCCGGTCCCTGAGCCAGCAGCCTTGACATCACCTGGGAAGTTTACAGAGGTGCAAATTCTCAAGCCAGACCCCACACCCACTGAATCAGAGGCTCTGAGAACAGACGTGGCAATCTGTGCTTCCACAAGCCCTCCAGGGGGTTCTGATACATGTCCAAGTTTGAAAACCACTGCAGCAAAACTTACTTCCTTTGCAGCTACTTAAACTTATAATGAAAATCTATTTAAACTGTGTGAGGGGACGCATGGTTTTATAGAACATTATTTGAGGCATGTTTGAGCATCACTGTACCATACCCTGCACCTCTTTACACCTCTCGACTGAAAAGAGTTTTCTGCCTTGGAGGAAGAAGTGGATGGGGACAAGCACTAAAGATGGCTTCTAAACATGCAAACTGCAGAGCATTTGGACACATAGGAGAGAGAAGGGCATTGTAGGCAGACAGCACAGCGGGAAAGAGACTCAGGTGTGAAAGTGCAGGTGTGAGCAAGGGAAGTGTTGGGCTTGGTTGAAGCACAAGTTTAGGTAGAGAGTAGTAGGAACTAAATTTGCAAATATAAGATTGCAGTGATGCCAGGGCCTTATTTTGAGCAGGAGGGAGATGTGATCAGAGTTGTGTTTTGTTGGAACTATTCTGGAATGGCTCAGGTGGGAGAGACTGAGGCAGGGAGACTAGACGCTAGAGCAGCTCCCTGGAGCCCACCCACACCCTAGGAGGGTTGCCACCCTTTGCTAGCAGGGAGAGGTAGGTCCCTCCCTGCCATCACTGAAAAGTGTAGGTAATGTCACCCACTCCAGGGAGACTGGCATACCCTAGGGACACAGAGAGTCATGTTGCTGTTCTGAGGCGGATATGGCCCATCTGTCGTTTGGGGCTCTAGCCTGGTGTCACGTTTTAAATCCTTGCCAGTTCCTAAATAGAGATCAAGCTCACCTCCTGTGATCAATGAGATGGCTGCAAAATGCCTGGAGTTGCTCAGGCAGAAGGAATCCACAAACTCTTGCAAGACGTTATTGTTGTCTTTGTTTCTATTTAACCAAGGACACGCCAGGGAGAAAAGGCATTACGTCACCAAAGCAATCTCTCATTGGCTGCCCATTCCCTAAGGGGCGGGTTCTCTTTCCACTTGCTTAGGTCTCCTATGTATTTTATGCAGCAGAGAGGCAAGTCCTGTCAGTTCAGTTTCCAGATTCAATGCCCCTGATGTCATTAGGTTACGGCAAGAGAGTGAGGTAACACAATGATGGTAAATTTTAGTTGACAGAAATGATGTACCTTAGAGTAAGAAGCTCTGTGCTTCATGTTTACTCCTCTAAGGCTGCTTTTGATTTTGCATTACTACATTAATTCATAATGCAGTAGACATGAGGGACAGGGATAATAAAATGGTGACAGTAGCTCTTCTACTTAGTATCCTATAAAATAGGATGAAAATGAATTGGCTCTGTCGGTACATTTTATCACAAAGCTTCAATTTACAGTTCCTGCCAGGAGTCCCGTCTACGTGTTTGTGACTTTCAGATGCCATCTTAGTTTTTTATTCTCTGTCTCATTTCTTGAAGGTTAATAACTGAATTAATTTTTTTCTAAAAAAGTCATATACAATTATGTTGAAGAAAAGGAGGAAATTGTCACTGTTGCTTTTCTCCAGACTTGAATTTGATGTTCCTTTTGGATGAGAGGCAGTGTTAAAACGAATACCTCCTATTTTTGGCAGTTTAAAAGCAACATAATTCTAGGCTGGGCGCAGTGGCCTGTAATCCCAGCACTCTTGGAGGCCGGGTGGGCGGATTGCTCGAGGTCAGAAGTTCAAAACCAGCCTGAGCAAGAGCGAGACCCTATCTCTACTATAAAAAGAAAGAAATTAATTGGCCAACTAATATATATAGAAAAAATTAGCCGGGCATGGTGGCACATGCCTATAGTCCCAGCTACTCGAGAGGCTGAGGCAGGAGGATTGCTTGAGCCCAGGAGTTTGAGGTTGCTGTGAGCTAGGCTGACACCACGGCACTCACTCTAGCCCGGGCAACAGAGCGAGACTCTGTCTCAAAAAAATAAATCAATAAATTTAAAAAAAAAGAAATATAATTCTAAAGTGAAATTTCTTTTCACTTTAGGGCCGTTAATCCATCAAACGGCCCTAACCATTTGATGAAAAAAAATGTAAAGAATAAAATTTTAAAGGGATTTTATTTTAAAATAGCCACTGGGCATGTACAGTAATAAAACTTTTAATGGCCATTTTATTTTCTCATTTCTGAGTTCATTTTTAGTGAAATTACTTGATGGTGAATAGAATCAGAGTGATAGCCTGGGAGACAAAACTTGTTGGTTTCTGAAATAACAGGAAGTAGCATCTGCTGGTGACGTGGAATCTTTCTCAGGAATCATTAGCTCACCCAAGCTCTGCTGAGCAGCCTTGCCTGGTCTCTTGCACATTCCCTCCTGCTGTCTCTGTCCTGGCCCTCTAGATGCAAGGTGAGGAAGGCCTGGAAGGTGCCTAACCTTTTCTGAGGACACAAAGCCCCTGAATCAAGTGGAACCAGGGCCTCCGGACTCCTGAGCAGAGCCCTGCCCTTTTATGGCTCTCTGTAGAGAGTTGTACACCAAGCAGCTTCAGGTTTCCAATTATTGGCAATCAGGAGGCTTCAGGGAAGGGAGATCTCCCAAGGTCTCTTAGCATCACGACATGCAAGGATCCGACCCAGGATGTGTTTGCTCTTTTTTTTTCTCACTCATACTAGTCTTTCTGGAACACAGATCAAATTGCAGTGATGTCCAAAGGGACTCTTCAATAAAATTGTGTTTTGTAAAGCGTTTTTCTGTTTCCAGAGAGCATTTGGGTTGATGTTTCCACATCTGAATGTCAAGAGCCAATATGGTATTGTGATTAAAAGCTCAGGCTTTAGAGGTATATTGGGTTGGGCTTCTGGCTTCAATACTTATCAGCTGTGTGGCCTCGTTGATGGACATTTTCTGAACTTCAATTTGCTTTTCTGTAAAATTGGGGTAATAAATCTACTTCATAATCTTGGTGTATGGATTAAGTGACATATACAAGGGCTGTCCAGAAAATATCCAACCATTATTAATATAATAAGAATGGTTACATGGCTAGATACTTTCCAGAAAGCCTATATATATATAATGTTTAGCACAGTTGCCTGGTATATAGTAAATATTCAAAGAAATTAAATTGCTTATTAAAACTACTATTGTAAATTTGGCCCATTGTTGAAAAGCTTTAGATTGCTGAATCCTTTTCTTTTTTTTTTTTTTTTTTGAGGCAGAGTCTCACTTTATTGCCCAGGCTAGAGTGAGTGTCGTGGCGTCAGCCTAGCTCACAGCAACCTCAAACTCCTGGGCTCAAGCAATCCTGCTGCCTCAGCCTCCCAAGTAGCTGGGACTACAGGCATGTGCCACCATGCCTGGCTAATTTTTTTTTTTTTTATATATATATATATTAGTTGGCTAATTAATTTCTTTCTATTTATAGTAGAGATGGGGCCTTGCTCTTACTCAGGCTGGTCTCGAACTCCTGAGCTCAAAGGATCCGCCCACCTCGGCCTCCCAGAGAGCTAGGATTACAGGCGTGAGCCACCGCGCCCGGCCTGAATCCTTTTCTTTCTGTAAAGTAACTCAATCGAGTATATCCAAAGGAGTTGGGGTGGAGAAAAAAAAAATACTTTTACTTTCCACTTAAGGAATTCTTCTCTTTAATTGGGCTCTTGGAGGCTGGGTGAAGGCTAGAATAATTCCACTGGTGTCCCCAGCCCTGCCATAAGCAAACCATGGGTCTTCTCTCCTGTGGAGGACATGGAGGTGTCCAGAGGAACAGTGGGATCCCTTCCAAAGGGCTCTAACCACTGCTCCTATTTCCCAAACAATTTCTGTCTTTTGCTGGAATTGGAAATAGTCTACTGGGCTATCATTTTAGAGGACAGAACATTTCCAATCCTTAGAACATTTTTCTTCTTGCATAATAGGATGGCCTAGAGTTAACAATACTGTATATTTCAAAATAGCTAGAGGAGAGATTTTTGAATATCCTCATCGCACAGAAATGACAAATGTTTAACATGGTAGATATGCTAATGTTAACAGAAAAAATCCAAACTCTGTAAAATAATTGAAAGAGGTTTATTCTGAGCCAAATGTGTGTGACTGGCCCAGAACACATGGCCTCAAGAGGTTCCGAAAAAATGATCCCCCCATACCTGGATTACAGTTTAGTTTTATATATACACAGAGACAGGAATTACACGTAAGATCCTAAGTCAATAGGTGGAAGGCATATATTTCAGTTTGGCCCATAATAGGTTAAAGAAATGAAGCTTCATCCAAAGCGTTGGAACGTTTTAAATTAGGATGTCTATTAATCAGAGACAAGCTACCTGCAGAAACTTCAACTATCTATTAAGTAAATTGATGGCCAGCAGGTGTGGTTTCAGGGTTTCCTTGCACAGCCTTAGGCCTGTTAATGATTTAGTATCTTTTCCTTTTACAAAGAATATCTCCAAAAGGGAAGGTGCTTGACAAGGTGTGTCTGACCTCCCTTCTCAGAGCTGGCAACTCAGCTTTAAGGTTTTTGTCCTGCACCCTTGGCCAAAAGGGGGCCATTCCATGTGTGGGAGGCTTAAGATTTTATTTTAGTTCACACTAATTACCCTGATTTGATCGTTACATAATTTATACTTGTATGGACACATCGTTTTACTCTATAAATATGTGCAATGATAACATAGCAATTCTAAATTTGAAAAAAGACTAAAAAAGCTTTCTAAATAAGCATCTCACCTGGAGATAAGGTTAGGCAATAGCCTCTTCTCCAATCAGTCTATTCACACTACTGCTACACCCCACGGGTAAGAATCCTTCTGCCAGGGCAGGGAAGAGGAGCCAATGAGGCAGACTGAAGTGAACAGGCTGCAAGAGGGCTGTTTCCAGAACTGCTTCCCACCCAGGCAGCACAATTTCATGCCTGGGGGAGAAGAGGGCTTTGTGCTTGTGACTCAGCCTTGTGACATTTATGGTTCAAGAGACCTTTCTTTGTAAACCCTCCAACTGAGCGTAACTAGGGAGTGTTCTTACTTCACAAGGGAGATGAGGCTTGTCTCCCATATGCAGTTTCAGAGTCGGTCCAGCTCCACAGACACTAGATGCAATTAAGAACCCCTGGGGCACCCAGGTGAAGCGGCAGCCCAGGTAAGCAGAGAGGCCACCAGCATGCAGAGGCTTCTCCAGGGTCAGGGCTGAGTCCCCTGTCGGCCAACCATGCAACTTCAGGGACACTACAAATACAGTCCAGTCCACACACTGGAGATTCCCAAATACACTTAAGGGAGGGGAATTTTGTTGTCAAGCTGGTGGAGGCTGTGAGTCATAATATTGATGAAATCGCATTTGTGGTCACAGACGAGTGAAGCCTGAGATATTTTGGCTGCAGAGACACAGAAACAATTTCCACAAGATGCATTCTTCGGGATTTAGTGTACTCAATTCTGTAATTTAACCGTTCATTATCGTTCGCTAAAAATCTCCAAAACTGCTCAAGATTTAAGGTATGTCTTCTGGATGCCCATTCAGTGGGAAAATCCAATCAATCACCTCCTGCTGCTTTCCCACGAAATGACAAACAACTTGGTTTGGATGTTTAACTCCATGGACTGATTTGACCAGATGTTTGGTATGTGCAACAGTCTTTTAGTGGAGATGGTAGAATTTGGGGAGTCTTCCACTTGTTAAATTGTTGTCTTGGTTCCTGAGCTGATTACACTCTTCTCTAGTAATAGTTTAGAACATTTTAAAATAGTCTCCCTGAGTGATTTCCCCCACATAGCCACCAGTGTTGTTAAGGACAACAAGACTTTTACCTCAAGAACTTAAAATTAGGAAAATGGTGTGGCTCCAGACAACAATAGCTCAGATCTCAGCCGCAGCAGTTTCTCCTGATTCTGTGTGGGGCTGAGACATACACCTTTCTTTTCCTTTGGAGTCATAGCCACTGAACATTGATCCAATGGAAAGGCTTTGCTGATGACAACATAAAAGCACGCTGTGGAAATACACTTCATCCTGTCAGGTTTTAGTGTGCAAATGTTGGTTCTTAGTGTGCTCACGGCTGAAGAATGACCAGACACACCAAAATAAGGCAAGCACGAAAATGAGGTTTAAGGAGGAGAGAAAGATAGGATTATAGGGCAAGAGCAAGATATATGTTTACAGAGCATGGTGCATACGCCATGGATGATGACTGGACCCATTTTTGCAGCAAAGGGAGAGCCAAAGGAAGGGTGCAAAGAGAGGCTGGTTATGGTCTCAGTCTTGTTTTATAGTGCCTGGATTGGGATCTCCCTCGTGGTTGGAATGTCACCTTGGAACCACTTTGACTGGACAGTTGGGAGTTGCATTACTACGCAGGTGTTCTATGTCAATTTCCAGACTCTATGGTACTTAAGCAGCTTGGCCCGTGGGACAGAGAGTCCTCTGCGTTCTTTTGCAGCTGACGTGCTAAGTTGATTGGCAGATTCGTAGGGCATTCCCTTCCCACCCCAGGTATGGCAGTCACTTGGGAGATTAGGGTGGGGCAGGACCAAGATAGGGGCTGCAGCACCACTTTTGTCCTTAGGAGACCCAGAATCCCTCACTATCTACCTAACAATTGTAAGACAACATAAGGATAGTAGTGATGGTTCCAAGCAGATGTTACTGGCTTTCCTACACTGTAAAAGAGGAGCTACATGAAAAGTGCAAAATTTCGTTACAGGAAACTGCAGAAGGGATTTCAACTTTCACCTGAAAACCCAGGTCTGAGAATCTGCAACTGTGAGTCCATCTCTCTTTCCTCACTTGGCTTCTAAGGCCTCACACTGTCCCACATGTCCTTCTCTCTCCTGGCTGCTCCTAAGTGTCTTGGCTGGGTCCTTTGCATCCTGGTGCCCCAGGGCTCAGCCCCTGATCTTCCTTCTTCTATCCCCTGGTTGAGATCATGAGTCTCCTGGTTGTAAGTGCTGTCCATGTGCAAGTACCTCTTCATATTTACATCTCCAACTCCTATCTCTGCCCTGAGCTTCAGGCTTCTTCACCCAGCTGCCTGCCCAGCAGCTCCCCTGGATGTCAGATGAGCATCTCAGACCTGACATGTCCAACACGGAGCTCCTGGACTCCTCTCCCAAACCTGTTCTTCTCGTGTTCTTCCCCATCTCTGTTCAAGGGAAGCTCATCCTCGCAGTTGCTCAGACTAAAATAATTTACAGTAATTGTAGCAAGTTAAATGATGGCTCCCCACAAAAGATACATCCACATCATAACCCCCCTGTACCTGGGAATGTGACCTTATTTGGAAAAAGGGTCTTTGCTGATGTAATGACATTAAGGTTTTTGTGATGAAATCATCCTGGGTTAGCTGGCTGGGCCCTGAATCCAATGACAAGTGTCCTTAGACAAACAAAATCAGAGGGTGATTGTTTACATTATAAAAGGATTCTTTGATGTAGAAAACAAAACAGTGTTGAATTCCTGTGCATAGCAGCTTGTTTATTTGACTAAATGGTTGAGGTCAGAAAACCCTCAAACTAAAATGTTTGCAGACTGATTCGATCTTTTAAGATGAATCAGAAATCATAGTAAATGATCGCTAAAAGGATTATGTAATCAGTGAAGAAGGAAAATTTTATTTACTCCCTCCTCTCAAATCATCCTAAAACCACATGTGGAGAAACAGGTCTTTGGCGTGAAGGTGGGCACACTTAGGCATGCAGCATGGAATTAAAATCAGAAGGCACTGAAGCTGTCAGCCTTTTCACGAGGTCAGGAGATAAAGCAAGTCTGTGTACTGACAGGCAGCCAGATTCATAACTTCTCACAAACAGCACACACACACACACACACACACACACACACACACACACACACTTTTATATGTGGTTTCTTAAAAAATAACAACTTGATTTTCAATCACAATAAAGCTTTCAGGGCAACGGAAAGCACTATAAGCCTTCAGTGTTTGTAAACAGCCACTTACAAACAATGTTAGTTTTCCAAACAATAATTCAATGTGACCATAAAAACCATAGCTATTTGAGGGAAAAAATATGGTAGCAAATATAACCCGGAATTTTGTGATTCACAAGAAAATCTTAATATTCAAAAGGAAACACTCAAAAAGACATTGCCAAGTCTTTGGAGATTATGTGCTTTATTTATCTTTTACAGCCTGGTGAATTTACACAATTCTAGTAGATTTCTTTTAACCCTAAGGACAAAATTCAATTTCTCCATAATGAAAAAACCCTATACAGCAACAAGTAACTAGATTGGTGTCAATCTTGAGAGACTTAGAACAAGAGACACTTGATTCCTATCACCAGAGGGCACCAAAGCTCAAGTTGCTGGGAAAACTGCAACCCACTGGGTCACAGCGTAAGGGACTAGATAAACCCCTCAAAGGTCATTGGTGTGGTCTGCAGACGAGACCTCACCTAATTGTTTCGAAGGCCTGAGAATGTCTTCTACAAGGAAGAACTTCCCTAGCTTGTTTCCATAGCCCAGTCTGTCATTGAACAACTCTCCCAGCCAAGAAATTCTCCATATCAGCTCATGTATTCATCCATCTCACAAATATTCACTGATCACCTACTACGGGTGCCAGGCCCTGGGGTGGCAGTGGTGGGCAAGAAAGGCAAAGTCCCTGCCCCCATGACTTTGCAGTCTGGAGGGGAAGACTGACTGAGTAAACCCTTGAATCGAGTGTGATGTGACTTATGGGAGGAACAGATCAGGGGCTGTGGGAGCAGCTAGCAGGGGACGTAGCCTTGTCCATCAGCCCATGGAAGTGTATTCCTTTCCAGTGGCTTCTATAATAAACTATCACAAACTAGAGGGCCTAAAACAACAAAAATTATTCTCCCACAGTCCTGAAGGCTAGAAGTCTGATACGAGGTGTAGGCAGAGCTGAGCTCTCTTGGAAGGCTCTAGAAAAGAGTCCCTTCCTTAATTCTCCCTTATTGGGTGGCTCCGGGCATTCCTTGTGTTGGGGCTGCGTCTGCCTCTGTGGTCACATTACTCCTTCCTTTTCTCTGTGTGTCTTCTCCTCCATGTGTCTATGTTTTAAGGATTCATGTGATTGCATCTAGGACTTGTTATGGGCCGAATTGTGTCCCCTTCAAATCCATATGTTGAAGCCCTAACCCCCTATGTGACCGCATTTGGAGATAGGTCTTCGAGGAGGTAATTAAGGTTAAATGAGGTCATAAGGGTGGGGCCTTAATCCCATAGGACTGGTACCCTTGTAGGAAGAGGAAGGGACACCAGAGACCTCCTTTGCTCTCTCCCTGCCCAATACTGAGGAAAGGCCATGTGAGGACACAGAAAAGGCAGCTGTCTGCAAGCCTGGAGGGGAGGCCTTACCTGAAACCAATCCTGAGGACACCTTGGTGTAGGACTTCCAGACTCGAGAGACGAGAGAAAAACAATTTCTGTTGTTCAGGCCACACAGTCTGTGGTACAGCAGCCATCTTGTACAGCAGCCCAAGTAGACTAACAATCCACCCGGACAGTCCAGGGTAAGCTTTTCCCCTCAAGATGTTTAGCTTAATCATGCTATGTCTTTTGCTGTATCAGAAGATAGTCCCTTGGCCGGGTGTGGTGGCTCACGCCTGTAATCCTAGCACTCTGGGAGGCCGAGATGGGAGGCTTGCTCAAGATCAGGAGTTCGAAACCAGCCTGAGCAAGAGCGAGACCCTTGTCTCTACTATAAATAGAAAGAAATTAATTGGCCAACTAATATATATAGAAAAAACTAGAAAACTAGCCGGGCATGGTGGCACATGCCTGTAGTCCCAGATACTCGGGAGGCTGAGGCAGGAGGATTGCTTGAGCCCAGGAGTTTGAGGTTGCTGTGAGCGAGGCTGAGCCATGGCACTCACTCTAGCCTGGGCAACAAAGCGAGACTCTGTCTCGAAAAAAAAAAAAAAAAAAAAGAAGATAGTCCCAGGTTCTAGGGATTAGGACATGGAATGGTTTTTTTTTTTTGGAGGGGATAACACCATTCAACCCATTAAAGAAGGCTTCTTGAAGACGTGACATTTAAGCTGAGGCTTGAAGCCTAAGAAAGAGTTAGACGAAGTTAGGGGAAGGAGGGGAGTATTGGAGGACTGTCTCAGAGAGCAGGGAGCACGGCAAGCCTCTGGAGGGAGGCATGGAGTTCCGGCAAGAGTGCAGAGAGGAGAGGCTGGGGCTTAGGCTATTGGGGCGGGATCATGCAGAGCCCTGGGAGTTCTGTTAGGGAGTCTGCATTTTCTCTTAAGGGCAAGGAGAATTCTTAGGGGGTATCAGATGAGAGGGACGAGAGTGCAGGACACAATCAGATTAACAGTTTACAGCATCCAAAGTGTGTGCCAGAGCCAGGCGGGAACCAGGGAGACCAGTGAGGAGGGTTTTGCTGTGCTCTAGGCAAGGGCTCGAGGCCTGGACCAGCAGGTGGCAGTGAGGATGGGGAGTAGCAGGTAGACAGACATCTAGAACGGAGAATTAGAGGACGTGATGGTTGGTCGGGGCTGAGGAGTCACAAGAGAGAGGCTGCAGGAACAACTCCTAAGTGCCTGGTTTGAGCAACAGGGTGAGCAGTCGGGTGTCACTACGCCCTGCACAAGGAGTGAGGCAGGAGGAAGGAAGGACTAAGGATGAGTTTGGTTTGGGCCACGATGAGCTCAGCAGTTTGTGGGAGTTGGTGCCAAGGCAAGGTGTTCAGAGGCTAGTTGGCTACATGGAGCTCAGATGCAAAGTCTAGACCAGGGAGACAGGACTGAGAGTTGCAGCGTTTAGACAGTAGATGAAGCCTTGAGAGGAAAGAAGCTCATCCAGGGAGAGTTGCAAGAGCAAAAAGAGCAACGAGCCTAGGACAGAGCCCAGGGAGAAAACACAAAACAAAACGCATGATTCACAGGTGGAGGAGCGTAGGAAGGAGACTGAACGTGAGACCCCTACAGAAAGGAGGGAGCAGGCAGGAGTCTGCAGTAGCGAATGTTGCCTAGAGGTGAAACAAATGGGCGCAGTGGATGGGGAGCCAGCCTGGATGGTGTGGGACAGGGACAGGGACAGAGGGATGAGGTGAAGGTGGGGATGTAGATGGACTAGGAATTGGAGGAGCTCTGAGGGAGGGCTTTGATCCTACTTTCGAGATGGGAAGAAATGACTATTTCAATACTGATGGATGGAGTCCCCAGCAAGGGAGAGACTGAAGATAACAGAGGAGTCAACCTTCCCGGAGCGGGTGGCTGAGGAGGGGTCCAGAGCACAGGAACATGGAGGGAGGAGCGTGCTGTCCTCTGGCGTAACTAGAGGGAAGGGGGAAGGTCAGGCGTGCAGATGTGGCAAACGGTACAAGCATGCTCTTCTGGGAGCATCTATTTTCTTCTGGATGAAGCAGGGTGGGGTGATCTACTGAGGTTTAGGTGGAGGTGGTGAAACTGCAGGGTGGAGATTTGAAGCAGGGGGGCAGGGGAGAGTTGATTCAAGAAACAGGGTGGAGCGGCAGAGGTCAAAGAGATGCTATCCGGGAAGCAGCTGAGTAAGCTGGTTGGGAGGGTAAGAGGTCACAGTTCTGTGATGACAGAGGAGGAGCAGATCTGGTTGGACAAGCTCAAGGTGTGTCCATGAGCGCAGGCGGCAGAAGGGGAGAAAAAAGGCAAAGAAGCGAGAGGCTCTGGGGTGATGAGTCCTCTCAGTGGACCCGGAGTTCTCCTAAGAAGCTGGCGGGGTTGGCGGAGAGAAAGCGCGAACTGAGAGCTCAGATCTGCACTGGAAGGAAGGCAGGGGCCTGCATGAGCAGTTTCCAGGCACGTGGAAGAGCCCTCGTCCCAGGAGGCTGGGCTGAATATGGGAATGCACCCCTCTGGCCGACCACAGTCTGCAAACTTGTCTGAGGATGGGCCGTTTTTTCAAACTGAGATCAAACCTAATTAATCAGACTCCTTTAGTATGAAAGATTACCAAAAATGATCTACCAAGTGATCTAAAAAATTGTGCAATGCATGCATGCAACTGCAGAAGGAAAAATAACCTGCAAAACAGTCAATATGGCTGTTTTCATAAAGACGTCCCACAAATAAATGTCGGTGACTTCACTTTAAAGCCTAACACAGTTTCACATAAACTGATCTGCGTTATCTGTTCATTGACTCTGTTTTCTAAGTATGTGTCATTCAGAGTTGGCTAGATGTCTACTTTAAATGGCACAGGTAAGCCTTATAATTCATTTCTGTTTTGGTGGGAATGGAACCTAACTGACCACTACACTCTTCACAATTGCATAGTGCCCTTGTTGAAGATCAGTATTAATGTCACATACCCTGCTTTCTTGCTTCCCAGCCAAATCCTGCTCCTGTTGTCACTTTCACAGAATGTCTGTTTCTCTACCCCTTAATAATTTTAGATATAAGCCTAAAAGTCTCCTTATTACAAACAACAGATTTGACAGAACCATGTGTTTACTAAGATCATCCAAAGGCAGGTCAGTACTTGCACACTGGACATAGCATGTCTAGGAAAATTTCTACTGGAATAAGGAATTCTGCTTTTTTACAGATATATTCTTGCTAGCCCATGGATAAGGCAGGGTCTCTTCTTCTCTAATCTTCAGCAGAATCAAACCAGTCCAGTTTGAGTTGTTTTTTGTTTTTTTTTAAATAAACATCTCAATTGGGTAGCAAGTTGCAGCAGTCACAGCTGCTGTACACCGCCAGGTGAGAACTCAGTGTGCCAGGCCCTGGGCTTAATGTCTTATATACATCTAATTTAAACATTACAGAGCCCCCATGGGGTAAGTATTTTTATTACCCCCATTCTATGGACGAGGAAACAGCTTAGAGAGCTTAGGTCCATGCGCATGGACACAAGCCAATAAAAAGCAAAACTTGGATTCAAAGTTAGATCTGTCCAAATCTGTGCTTTCAATGCACTGTTTGCTGCTGTGATAAGAATGCAGGGTGTGTGTGTGTGTGTGTGTGTAAGGGGAGGAGGTGAGGGTTTGAGGGTTTGACAAGGTAGGGGTGGGATAGTCACAGAGAAAAATAAAGGGGGTGGTGAGAACTTTGGGAACAAGTTAAGCAGACATATCCTTTTTGATACTATTGTAAATGGAATTGTTTTCTCAATTTCATTTTCGGGTTGTTCATTGTTAGTGTATAGAAATGCAATTGATTTTTGTATTTTCATATTGTATCTTGCAACCTTGCCAAATTCATTTATTAGTTCCAATAGTTTTTCTTTTGATGAATTATTTAGGATTTTCTATATATTAATACAAGATTATGTCACGTACAAATAGAGATAACTTTACTTCCTTTTTTCTAATTGGATGCCTTTTATTTCATTTTCTTGCTAAATTACCCTGGCTAGAATCTACAGTACAACATGGAATAGAAGTGGCAAGAACAGACATCCTTGTCTTGTTCCTGATCTTACACGGAAAGCATTCAGCTTTTCACCATAAAGTATGATGTTAGCTGTGGGTTTCCCATAGATACCTTCTATGAGGTTGAAGAAGTTTCCATCCATGCCTAATTTGTGGAGCATTTTGACCATGAAAGCCTGTTAGAATGAAATGCATGACATGACCTATGTATCACCTGTCCTTTCCCCCACAGGAGGAGGAGATCGCTCTCGTTAGAGCAGAGTGGTGAAGGAGCACAGATAGGGGCCATGCTGCTGGAGCTTTGATATCCGTCATAGGACGTTGTATCAGTCAGGATTATTTTTGCCTGTAGAAGTGTAGGGGAATATTGACTACAGTAGCTAGAGTATGCTTAGCTTACCTGACCACGTTAGCTAGAGTAGCTAAGAGTATGCCACAAATAGTGGCATACTTTTTCTGATGTAACAAGCAGCTTGGAAGTGACCATTCGGGAGCTAGTGTAGCCACTCATAGAAGTCACCAAGGGTCCAGGACCCTTCCAGCTTCCTATGCTACCATCATTACACATGGTGCTCATCTTACTCATTCACAGTGGCTATTCTACCTCCACTACCACATCTGTGTTCCCAGCAGCAGAAAGATGAAAAGAGTGAAGGGCAACAGGGATTAATTCGGTAAGCCTGCACTTTTTTTTCAAGCCATAAAAACAATAGAATTCCCATTCAACAGATTTCTGCTTTTATCTCATTGATCAAATGAGTCACAGAGTTATCTCTAGTTGCAAGCAAGGCTGGAGAGATGACTATTAACTGGGCGCATTGCTACCTGGTTAAAAATTGAGATTCCATTAGCAAGAAAGAAGGGGGAAATGGATATTGGTTAAGGTACTGGCTGTGTCTGCCAATATTATTGGGGTGAGGGGGAAGTGGCTCAGTCAAGAAAAAGGGTGCCATTTAGCCAAAAAAGGATCCTGTTTATGTTTTGAAAATTTAGATTTTCTTCTAGTGCTATGTGTATTTTTGAGGTTTTTTCATGGTTAATTACAGTTAAGTGTTGAACACTAAAGAGAATTGGCTTAGAAGGCAACTCCCCTGGGTTTACACAGCAGAGCAGTTCTTCCCACAGACCATGTGTTGCGGCTCTGGCTCTCTGTAGAAGTAAATGTTTTCGGCTCTGTGGGTTGTGTGGTATGGCAGGCTGAATAACAGACCCCCGAAATGTCCCCATCCTAACCACTGGAACCTGAGAATATGCCACTTTATATGGGAAAAGAGATTTTACAGGGTGTGAGTAAATCTTGAGATGAGATTTTTATCCTGGATTATCTGGGTGAGCCCAGTGTAATCACAAGGGTTTTTATAAGAGGGACATGGCAGAGTTAGAGAAAGACTGTAAGATTCTACACAACTTCCTTTGAAGATAGCACATGGGGCCAGGCGGGAGCCGTGGAAAACCACTGCTCTGTAGGAGCTAGAAAAAGCAAGAAAATGGGTCGTCCCCCCCCAGCCTCCAAAAGAAATACAGTCCTGTCAACATCTTGATTTTAGGACATTTCACTTCCAGAATTGTAAGAGAATAAATTTGTATTGTTTAAGCCACTAAGTTTGTGATAATTTGTTATATCAGCAACTGGAAACTAATATATAAGGTTTCTATTACAACTACTTAACTCAGCTGTCGTAGCAAAAGCAGCTACAGACAATACAAAAGTGAATATGCATGCCTGTGTTCCAATAGCACTTTACTTATAAAAACAGTAGGCAGGCTGGATTAGGTACTACAATTCTATGTAATCTCCAATTTTGAGACACCATTTTGTCTCCATTTTTGTTGTTGTTAAAATAAATCATGTTCTAGTGAATGTTCTTATGGACAATTCATAGGACCTATCTCAGATTACATGTAAATTTTAGAAATGAGATTCCTGGTCAAAGTGTATACATCCTTTCCCCCACATTGACCTCTGCCAAAACCACAATATTCCTTGTGCCCAGGGGAGAACAAGGCAGTCTGCATGTCCACATGCTCAGTGTGCTAATTTTTGCTAAGTAGTTAAAGGAATAGGAGTAAAGAATCAGAATAATGACTCATATTCATATTTTATATAGAAATTTAAATTAAAGTGTTGGAGCAGATAATTTATCTGGTAACTCTGAAGTTGGGCTGTTCAATGTGCCATATTAAATATGAGCAACAGAAAAGGAAATATAATGTCTTATTTCTGACATTTAAAAATGTTGGCAAATGATTAGTCTTTCCACTTCACTTGGCCCTACACTAAGTGTGTTCTTAGTTGGTGACAGTACTAGCATTTGGTCCTCTCAGTATTGGCCCCTTAACAATGGAAAATGGGCACGTGTGATTTTCTCATTAATTGTCTAAACAGAGACTTGAAAAGATAGTATTTCTGGAATGTGCTCTTGACCAATTTAATTTTATTATAAGATAACCTATCATTGTATTTAAAATCTTATTTCTGGCCGGGCGCGGTGGCTCACACCTGTAATCCTAGCTCTCTGGGAGGCTGAGGTGGGCAGATCGTTTGAGCTCAGGAGTTCGAGATCAGCCTGAGCAAGAGCGAGACCCCATCTCTACTATAAATAGAAAGAAATTAATTGGCCAACTAATATATATAGAAAAAATTAGCCGGGCATGGTGGCGCATGCCTGTAGTCCCAGCTACTTGGGAGGCTGAGGCAGCAGGATTGCTTGAGCCAGGAGTTTGAGGTTGCTGTGAGCTAGGCTGATGCCACGGCACTCACTCTAGCCTGGGCAATAAAGTGAGACTCTGTCTCAAAAAAAATAAATAAATAAAAATAAAATCTTATTTCTGTTGATCTCTTGAGGAATTTCACTTTGGAGCCCCTGTTTTGGGGTGATAGTATATAGGGGAAATGATTGGTGAATTCCTTGTTGGCTATTTGGAGGAAAGAAAAGTCAGCACCTCCTATTTCCCCATAAAATTCCATGTGTTTCTAAGATCGTTCTTTAACTATCTTGGTTTTAGCAAGGATTCCCTATTCAAATTGGCCAAGAGTCCTCATAAAATTCTTGGGGGAACTCCACTGGTACAGTGTCAGGATTCTGCATTAGAATGAGATAAGGTATGTGAAGATGCTATGTACACACTAATTAGAGCTGACATTTGTTCAGGATTTAGCGTGTACTGGGTCAGGAGAATTATCCTACTTGACTCTTACAACATCTTTGAGAGCTAGGAATTATTAGTATCATATCTACCTTATTGTTGAGGAAACTGGGGTATCGGGGGCATTAAGTAACTTGCCTTACGTTAACAGCTAATAAGTAGAATTGCTGGGAGTGTTGAACACAGTTTGATTCCAAAGTCCTGACTGTGCATTATAGATTATACTAATCAATAGATGCAATCTTCCTTTATTTGTCCAATCAATCAATCAATCAATAAGTAGGTGTTTATTTATTGGATTTGGTATATATCAATAAGCAAAACAGATAAACCTCCTGTCCTACTGGAGATTTACTTTTCATTGTGGGTCGAGTAGGGGCCAAGACAATAACCAACAATCAATATAGTGACACATTAATATGTTAAACATATTAGCATATAAACATATTAAATAAGTCAATCATAGGCCTAGCACTCTGGGAGGCCAAGGAGGGAGGATCATTTGAGGTCAGCAGTTCGAGACCAGCCTGAGAAAGAGTGAGACCCTGTCTCTACCCAGCAACAGAAAAATTAGCCAGGTCTGGTGGCATGAACCTAAAGTCCCAGCTACTCAGGAGGCTGAGGCAGGAGGATCATCGCTTAAGCCCAGGAGTTTGAGGTTGTAGTGAGCTATGATGATACCACTGCAACTCTAGCCAGAGTGACAGAGTAAGACTCTTTGCCTCAAAAAAAAAGAAAAGAAAAAGTCAATTATAAAATATGTTAGAAGTACTTAAGTACAATGGGGGAAACAAAGGAATAAAATAGGGTAACAGGGACTGGGAATGGTCTACATAGATAGGCTTCATTTAGACGGTGGTGTTTAGATAAAGATTGAAGGAAGAAAGGGAGTTTTTTGGACCCTGATCCAATTCCCCTTTTTTTATACTTGTAAATATTTCTCACTGAGATTTACACCAGTAGAATATCTGCCACCTTCTATTTATGGAGTGATGTTGTACTTAAAGTACCATCTGGAGGCTCCTTGGAATTGTCATTAAGCAGAGGAGCCACACTTAGATTAGCAGGTACTGGAAACCATAACTAATAAATAATACACAGCCCGGCCTCAAGTATGTGGACATTAGGTGAAAACAGAGACTCTCCTCCCCTGGTATACCTGATTTATGTATAAATGTGGACTCAATCCGAAGGCGATCTATAACTCAGGGGCAAGATAAAGAATCAGGGGCGACTGACCTAGAGAACAAGGAGAGAAGCTACTGAAAAATAAAACCAACCACATATTTCTTCCCTGGTCTTGGTTGTTATGCAAAAATCTTCCAGGGAAAAAGCATAATAACACTTGAGAAATAGTGGTTTTTGTATTTGCCTGGTGTTTTGACAAAAAATATTCACTAAGCTATTTTTGATAAATACTTTGATATGTCAATTATTACAAAAAAAGGAATCAAACTGGCATCTATGTATAAATATCTGGGTTGAGCATCCAGTTTATTTCATTCCTTACTGGAATTGTAAGCTCCACAAGCTCCAAGAGACTGTGGCTATCTTGGTAATGCTCAATACTTATTTATTGAATTAAAGAATAAGAAAAAGAAAGAAAGAAGGAAAAGAGAGGAAAAAGGACAAAAGAAAAAAGGAAGAAAAAGTAAAGAAAAAAATTAAAATACAGGAAGAAAAGAGAAGAAGAAAGAAAAGAAAGTGAATTTCCTTTATCCAGCTGCCGTAAGTTAGATATGTTGAGGGGCTTTTGAGTAGAGAACAGTAAGGTAAGATTTTGCTGCAAGAATAAAACATTTAACTTTGGTGCTATATGTGTACTCATTATTTTTTGACTACAATAATAGTGAAAGAGGAATTTGTGCTTGCCAAGAATGGCACTAATTTGCAAGTATGCTAAAATTTGGGAGGTAAAAAGCAGGCAATGGCGATAATTTTTACAAAGATTTTTTTCTGTATATCATGTAAATTAATGTTTTACTCATATACCCATTTGGGCTAAGAAGAATTCTTTTATTGGTGATTTCCAAATTACAGAAATCAATTTAATTATTTTTGACCAGCTTGAAAAAAAAGCTACAAAATAGAAAAGGATAGAAAATACCAGTGAGCATTGCATGTTGTGAGGGGGAGTATTGTATTGTGCATTTCTTATGATAAAAAGTGTTTTAAAGACAAGTTTGAAATTTAAACTTTAAGTCAACCAAGTGATTAAGTTAGGGTAAGTACGACCCCCAGATCATGAGTAAGCCATTGAAATCCTTCTGAAGCTCAGATTGTACTGAGTTTAGGAGAGAAGCATTGAGTATATGTCTATCCTGGTTCAAATCTAAACTCCACCACTTCCTAAAAGTATGACTCTGGGGCTTTGTTCCCTTACCTATGAAGTGGTAGTATCCACTTCATAAAGTTGTTTTGAGTATCAAAAATGGGTTGGGTGGCTGAGGCAGAAGGATTGCTTGAGCCCAGGAGTTTGAGGTTGCTGTGAGCTAGGTTGATGCCACAGCACTCACTCTAGCCTGGGCAACAAAGCAAGACTCTGTCTCAAAAAAATAAATAAATAAATAAATAAAAATGGGTTAATATACAAAACATGTTTAGAAGAGTGTTTGGGATAAAATAAGGACTACATGAGTATTGGTGATTATTACTATTTTTATGCGATGAGCTTTGTGTGAGAAGATTCCATATATAATGTCTCATTTAACCCAAGACTAAGTAATAAGAGTTTTAGCATAAGCAATACTTTGTACCTTATCTGAAGTAGAGCCTGGCTAGTTCACTTTTAAGCAGAAATGCCCAAGACCTTAAAAAATAATTATCTTCTAGCTCAGCATGGTGGCGTGTGTCTGTGGTCCCAGCTACATGGGAGCCCAGGAGTTTGAGGCAGTAGTGTGCCATGATTTTGTCTGTGAATAGGCACTGCACTCTAGCCTGGGCAATGCAGTGAGACCTCATCTCTTTAAAAACAAAAACAAATACAAAAAAAGAACCCAACCATCTTCTAACTGTTCTTTTACATAAGAACATGTTTATCAACCTGAGGCCACATTTCATTTGGACAAGTCAGTGTTTTTAAAATTAAAAAAATTTAAATTAAAAACCCTTAGGCAGAGTTTATACTCTTCTATTTACCCCAGTCCTTATCATTCCCTAATCTCTTAATTTAGCCACTTGACAATTTGTTTTATCTGTCTGACCCTGGGTACATTTGAAATGTAAGTCCTTGCTAAAGATCGAAGTGCCAGAACCTATAACTTCCTCATTCTCTGCACCTAGTTGCTATTCAACTTCAGATCCTTAAACTGAACTAACACATTTACTACTTAATTGTGCTTCTTCCTTTCCTCCATACTCCTGGCATTTTACTTGTGGTTACGGGGGCAGCACTTGCTCCGCTGTAAGCACCTTATCCAGCTACCTTATAGAAGTCACTCTGAAATGAAAAGAAAAGCTTCTATGAGATACATATTTTTCCAGGCACAAAGGCACATACACCTATCTAGGGACAATATTGGACTCATGTTCTCAATTCCAGAACTCTTAAGATGACAAGTAGAGGAGATGTGGGAATGTTCCGTGTTTATATTGCAGACTAGAGTTAAATAAAGTGTATGTGTTAGCTCATATATTAGGCCTTGCTTCATTATAACAAGGTCTTAAAAATATATACCATCTTTCTCTAAAATGCTAGCAATGTTACTGTCTTAGTCCATTTGTGTTGCTATGGCAAAATAGCTTAGAATGGATAATTTATAAAGAACAGAAATTCACAATTGCAAAGTTGTGTAAACAACCCAAATACCCATCAATACATGTGTGGATTAATAAAATGTAGTATATGTATACCATGGAGTACTATTCAGCTTTAAGAACAATGGTGATATAGCACCTCTTGTATTTTCCTGGATAGAGCTGGAACCCATTCTACTAAGTGAAGTATCTCAAGAATGGAAAAACAAGCACCACATGTACTCACCAGCAAATTGGTATTAATGGATCAACACCTAAGTGGACATATAGGAAAAACATTTATTGGGTGTTGGATGGGTGGGAGTGGGGAGGAGGGGATGTGTATATATAAACACAATGAGTGAGATGTGCAACATTTGGAGGATGGTCATGCTTGAAGCTCTGACTCAAGGGGGGAGGGGGGCATGGGCAAAATATGTAACCTTAACATTTGTACCCCCATAATATGCTGAAATAAAAAAAAATAAAGAAAGAAGAGAAATTTATTTCTCACAGTTCTGGAGGCTGGGAAGTCCAAAATCATGGTGCCAACAGATTCAGTGTCTGGTAAGGGCTTGCTCTCTTATCATAGGTGGCACCTTGTTGCTGCTTCTTCACATGGTGAAAGGTGGAAGAGCAAAAGGCCTAGCTAGTTACTTAGAGCCCTTTCATAAGGGTGCTAATCCCATTCAGGAGGGCAGGCCCCTCTTGACTTAATCACCTCCTAAAGGCCCCACCTCTTAATACCATCACCTTGGGGTTTAAGTTCCAACATACGAATTCTAGAGGGACACATATATTCAAACTGTAGGGATGGCATATATTGGATCTAATTCATCAGATCATTCCTTTAGAGTACATAAGTGGGTGGTTAATGATCCGGGGAAGAGGTAGCTACCAAAGGGCTGCTTATACTAAAAATATCTAAGGTTGTATAGATGGAAAAGCAATGGGTTTCATCTATTCCACACTAGAAATGCAGAGGTCTGAATTTTCTGGTTGATCTGGTGGATATAGGTAGCCCAGAACTATATCATTTGGTCATCCCATTGATAACATTTGCCATTTTACTCATTTCACTTTAGGTTGTATAAAGTCTCCTAGTGTCTGTAGTTCCCTCAACCGCCATTAGAGTCATGGAGGAGAAAGAAATCTTCAGAAAACACAGTGTGAGTAATGGCAGCAAGAGAAGGAGAAGTTCCTGGTTATAGCCCACTTATATATTTTTGAAATATAGGTCAGATCTAGAGGAAGTGAAAGACACTTCCTGTTGAATTTTCATTTATAGCGTGTGTCTGGAAATCTCTGAATGTAATTTCTTGGTGTAAAATAAACTGCAGAAATCTGGAATGTGTCAGTCTGCTTTATGTTTATTGAAGCCATTCTATTTGAAGCTGAAATGTAAAATTATATAGTAGAGTGAACAGCTACAATTAGTTTAACAGACATGACCGTATTCCTCAATTGAAAAGCTGTCAAGACCTCAACAACCAGATACAAAAAAGATCCAGGAACCCCATAAAATCCTGTCTCCTAGGAAAGATAACATTTCCGTCTGATTGCCACTCATCCCTTTGCGTATTTTACTACCTTCTACCTTCCTTTTTGTGATTAACAAAAATCACTGCCCATCTGCCCAAAGAGAAATAGCCACAAATAATGTTTTAAAAGATATGAACTGGTTGGGACAACTTGGAAGTTTTGATGACCCCAACCAAGCTCCAAAAAAAAAGCTAGTTTGGGCAAAACTATAAAAACCTCATCACTGTTGTGCCAAACATCGCCATTTACCGTATCTAAACTCTACCTTGATTTTGGATTTTTCTTCTGAATTGAGATGAAGACTCTATTAGCTGTTAAATCATGCTACTGGATGAATGCTACTCGATGTCACTGTAGCAGACACTGCTGACTGCCTATGTGGCCAACAGTGGCAGCTCTGATTTTGTGGTTGTGTTCACCCTCCTTCACGTGTCCATATGCTCTGGGAAACCTGTTTCCTTCCCAGGAGTAAATCGTAATTTTGCTAAACCAGTCATGGCGATTCCATTTTCCTTTTCGGTGATTGGTTTAAGGCTGGAGTGAGGGTGCCCTGGCAGGCTTCTGGAGAAGGTGTCTTCTCCTCTTTTGAGGGCAGTTGTTGGATCTGCACATAACACCTGGAGGGGTGGTACCCATCTTTTGACCCTGGCCCAAAGCTGACACATTGAGGAAGGCAGAGCAGAGAAATGGAGTGACTCTGGGTCCTTCCTGATGTCATTAAACCATCAAATCTTGGAGCAACCTACATTGAGCCTTTTTAAAAATGTGAGGTGGGCCAGGCGCGGTGGCTCACGCCTGTAATCCTAGCTCTCTGGGAGGCCAAGGCAGGCGGATTCCTCGAGGTCAGGAGTTTGAAACCAGCCTGAGCAAGACCCCGTCTCTACTATAAATAGAAAGAAAATAATTGGGCAACTAATATATATAGAAAAAATTGGCCGGGCATGATGGTGCATGCCTGTAGTCCCAGCTACTCGGGAGGCTGAGGCAGGAGGATCGCTTGAGCCCAGGAGTTTGAGGTTGCTGTGAGCTAGGCTGACGCCATGGCACTCACTCTAGCCTGGGCAATAAAGCGAGACTCTGTCTAAAAAAAAAAAAAAAAAAAAAATGTGCGATGATTAATTTTTCCTAATGTGTAAGTGAAATTCAGTCAGGAATTTCTGTGACTTGCTTCCCCAGACACCCTAACTAATGCAAAAGGCAAATATCTATGTTAAGGCTGTTGGGGATAGAGCCTTCTGCTTTATGGGCTGAGCTAAGACTTGGCTTCTAGAAGACTAGAAAGACAGCATACTATTGAGCAAAGAGCCCTGGACTTAGGGGAAGAATAACTAGCTCAAAATCACACCTGTCATTTATTATTTGTGTGATCTGGGGCAAGTAATTAAATCTGTGAACCTCAGATTAACCATATTAACTCATGGGCTGGCTGTGAAGGTTAAGTGAAGTAGTGTGTGTGAGAGACCACCAGATGGAGACTCCTTGAGGATGAAGGTTGTGTTGTGCTCATTTTTGTATTCTTATCCCACACTGGCTTGCACATAACAGCAGATAAATAAATAAATACTTTTATAGCACCTACTCTGTGCTAGTTTTTTTCATGTATTAAGCATGTGGCATGTATTTTAAAGTATTTTTCATATATTAATTGATTTAATTCTCACAACAACACTGTATTATTACTCCCCTTTACAGGTGAAGAAAGAGGCTCAGAGAGATTAAGTAATTTGCCCAGGGTCACACAGATAGGAAGTAGTAGAGCCAACATTTAAACTCAAGGTCTTTCAGAGTCTAGGGTCTCAAATACACTATATTTTGCATAGTAGGGGCTCAGTATGTGGCAAGTGAGTAAATGGTACCTTCCAGAGTTCAATTAATGTTTATTGGGTAAATTGGACATAATAGTTGAATAACAACAGATTCTTTTTCTTGAGAAGGAATATTATTATATCATGTTTTGTTTTTTTTTTTCTGTTGGGGAAAAAAAGAGGCTTTTCCAAGTTTAACAGGCTTCCACGACCATTTAGGGGACATTTTTCCATGGTAAAGAGAGTGGCACCCAGTCTCTGGCAGCCACCTGCAGGATAGGGATGAATACGGTGACTGTTCTCTCTTAGGTCCACAGAGTCTCTGAAATGAAGAACCCGCCTAGTTTCTTTATTACCTCCTCTCCCAAATGGCTTTTGAGAACACAAGCCAGGGCTAGTCACACACCCATGACTAGTCTTCAGCTAATGGTTGGTTAGGAAGGTGAGTTTGTCTCACTGCTCTGCATGACCCTGTTCATGGTGACATTCCCACACTTCTATCCCCATCCTCAGCGTCAGTACTGCTCTGCTCACCCATTGCACTACCACCCCGCCCACCCTCATTAAAATCTGGGGTCAAAAAAACAGTCCTAAAGGAAAGAATTCTAACAACAAAATTAAACACACAAATAATGGAAATAATAAATTTCATCCTAAAATATATAATTGACTCAGAGCTTAATGGACATGCTATTTCTCCTAGGACAATTAATAATGAGATCTTTCTCAACTTCAAGAGGTAAAGCTGACAGCCCAATGGGAAAGAGTTAGTTTGGGAAGGACGCTACCAGAGTAACAAGTGACATCTTAGCAGGAGGCCACCTCCTCTTCTTGCTAGGCCATACGTGTGGTTTTCTCAATGATCCTACCACTTCTGAAGCATGTGGCCTTCCTTGTTCCCTCTACATAACTCCTTTCCCTTCCTCCACGACCCTCCCTGACACTTTCCAGGGAAGCCACAATTTCTACTATTTGTCTAGAGTTTGTTACAGTGTGCAGAAAGCCAACCCTAGAATCGGTCTATGCAGAAATAGTGCTTTCAAATCACTCTATACTCCAGAACTCATACACCTTCTACACATAAACAAAGCAAGAAGTTTAGCAATTTTATAGACCAAAGACCAATAAACATTAAACTGTAAACCAGCACTCTGCAATAGATATATAATGCAAGCTACCGATGCCAAGTTGCTATAAGTACTTGAACATTTTCTAGCAACCACATTAAAAAAATAAAAAGAAACAAGTGGAATTAACTTTAATAATATATTTTATTTAACCCAATATATTAAAAATCACTTCAACATGTAGTACACATAAAAATTATTAATGAGATATTTTATGTTCTTTTATGTCTTATTAAGTCTCTAAAATTCAATTCTACACTTATGGCACATGTCAGTTCAGACTAGACACATTTTAAGCACTCAATTAACCACATGTGGCTGGTGGCTACCATATTGGACAGCTCAGCTCCATACTATTCATACTTTTCACACATTCTATTTTTTCTGAACAGCTATATATTAATACAGTTGCATGAATCTAATCAGTGTATTCAAGCTGTCTTGGATTCTTTTCCCATGAGTTGTTATATATACAGATATATCACATACATGTCAGATATATTTATATATTATATGTTTTATATAGATTTAACTATATAAAATATACTTATTTCTAGGATTGGTGTGGTCCATATAAATGGGCTGCCATTTATAAAATTGGTCTAATGATCTTCTGTTGTATGACTGTATGATTGATCGTCCCTTCAGCTGCTGGGCATCTGGGTGATTTGCCATTGTTCTCTGTTATAAGCATGACTGCTATGAACACCTTTTTCTTTAGCGTGGAATTCATTTTTTCTCTTTCCATCTTTCTCCTTTCCTCCTTTCCTGTTCTACCATTTCTTTCAGGGTTATAGAAAGTGAGGTTGAGACATCTTTCTTCCTCGGTTGGTCCAGGAAGGGAGTTTGGATCTATTTCCTTCCCACTCTACAAGCCCTAGCTGGGGGTGTCTACGTTGGGTGATGAATTACAGCTGGTTACCAAGCCTGGGCCCAAAGCAGTTAATCCATGAATGCGTAGAGAAGGAACAAAGGATATCAGCAGGGACAGGATGCCTGAAAGTGTTAGGCAAACACCTTCTTTCCTAAAGGCTCTTACAGAAGAAAAGAAAATCCCCCTTCATTTTGCAGTCTAAAGGAGAGGATGTAGCAACAACATAGAAACACACACATGAATATGGATATAGTTTTCCACACAGCTCCGACGCCTCAGAGATGACAATGAAAAGGCTATTATGGTGCCTAATACAAAAGTGATGGGCTGGATGTAATTAGGGATTAAATCTGAAATTCCCAGGACATACCCAGTGACTCGGGAATTTGACAAGCTGCCAGCACTCCGAGATCCCTGGAGGAGCCGTGTGGCTGGCTTAATCCAGGAGGGGCATGGGGGGACCTGCCCGTAGCACATTGCTCATCACAGCGCTAACGAGCAGGGAGGTGCTCTAAGGGGGAGCGAAGTGGTGGTGTCACTTTCCCTTTGTTGTGTGCACATCAGCTGGCATCTTGGCAGGGTGGCGACTTGGCAGGAAGGAGACAGGTTGCTAGGTAACCGGGAAAAATAGGGGAAGCCCCTTCCCCATGAGTGCCTGGGGGCTCCAAGAAGGATTCGGATGTTAAAAAACAAACAAAACAAGTGCTACAGAAGGAATAGCCAGCAACTTTTTTTTTCTTTAAGGGGAAGGCTGATTGGAAAAGAATTGCTGTGACCTGGAGGTGGAAAGGGAGGGAAGGAAAGGAAGACAGAAGACCAGAGAGCAAAGGAGGGACAAGCATTTAAAGGGGAGATGGGGAGGGAGAAGATAGTGGAAAAGAAAGTGTCTCCATCAGCTCTGGAGGGGGCTCCCACTACAGGATGGTGCTGGGGTCTCCATTAACTGAAGGGGCCTCTGAGGGTTCCAGGGGTCCTCAAACTTTTTAACAGGGGGCCAGTTCGCTGTCCCTCAGACCATTGGAGAGTGCGCGCTATGGGCCCTGGATGAGTCGGCTGCTAAGCAGGACAGGCAGCAGTGGCAAAAACACCTGGAGGGCTGGATAAATGTGCCCGCATGTGGCCCTCGGGCCATAGTTTGAGGATGCCTGGTTAAGACGATCTGTGCAAAAAACAGTCTACAGTGGTTTTCAAAATGTGGTTTCTACACCAGCCATGTCTCATCTAGAAACTTGTTGGAAATCTGATTCTCAAGCCCCATCCCAGACATACCTGCTTCAGAACCTGTGTTCTAACTAGCCTTCCAGATGATTCAAAAACACGCTGAAGTCTGAAGACCTGGTCAAAGAAAAGAGACAGTTTTTGGAGGTGTCAGGAGGGGAGCATCAAAGCAAAGATTGCACTAGACAAAATCAAACAGGTGAGGAAGACTATGGGAGGCTATAGCCATGGGGGAGAGGGACCAGAACTCAGTGTGAACTCAACTCTGCTGAAGTGGGGGGCAGGAGAGTTCTTAAAGCCTAGGGTGAGCTAGTGGAAAAGTACTGGATGATGATAGGGGGAGGTCATAGGCCATTTGAGTTGGCTAATAAACTTCTCATATCTTTATGGCAACGGGTAGCTTTATGACTTGGACCAAGGTGTTCTGCTGAAGCTAGGCTCCCACAAAGACCCTCCACAGAGACTGGTAGACAGGGGGGCTATCTCCTTTGATGATTACATTTCAAAGAGAGGGCTCCCAGATCCTCGAGAATGACATTCCTGGCTTATAAAAGTGGCAAGAGACTTTTAAAGAGACTTACATTCATCTCAAAGGGGCAGAGAAAGAATTTACAATAAGTTACAAAAGAATTTACAATAAGAGAAATAAGAGCATTTTCTTATTTACAATAAGAGAAATAAGAGCATTTTCTTATTTACAATAAGAAAATGCTCTAAGAGAAGGGAGAGCAGGAAGAATTCTGCCTATAGTTTAGTCAAGCTGAGGGGAACCTTAGGACATCTTGGTCAGGGGGACAAGGGGACCCCCCGTTGGCACAGTCAAGTGAATGTCACCCTCTCTTGGCAGGAATCCTCCTGCTTCTCTTTGTAACCTTAATCCAGCACCTCGCTGCATCCTACAGAACCACGTAGAAGGTGACAGGGATGAAAGACACCTTATTCCAGAAGGACTTCTTCAGGGCGAGGGTGGGGAGAGAGAAGGACAGAGTGAGGGGAGCAGAGAACACCAGCCTGTGCAGAGACTCCTCCCTCCCACTGCTGCTGGCTCCATGTCTCAAGTGGGAAGACAGAACACAACGTGCAGACAAGGAGGGCAGCTTGGGCTTGATTCACTCCAATCTCCTAGAATCTCTTGAAGGGTTTTCTGAAAAGCTGACAACTTTTCTTGGGAAACAGGCAGCCATGGTTAAGATAACAAACCCATGACTGCCCTAGCCAGCTTACGCCGGATCTGCTTTGTTGTACTAACAATTGGAACATTCCCTCCACCGTCCCCAGCCCTACTCCTGAAGGATTTTACCAAGACAAAGTGCCCTCAAAGGGTAAGGCACCTGGATTTACTTGAAGCCATTGTTCTTCCAACTGTGGAGCTGTTGGGGGCACAGCCACCATTGTAGCTGAGCGTTAGAAGTCCTGCCAGAAGGGCTGGCTCTCTTCCCATCCCTGCTGTCTGCTGGGGTCGTGCTTCTTCCACATAGCTGGTGACTGAGCATACAGCACTGATCAGGATTGAACTATTCCAAGGGACAAATGTGCGTTTGCCTAGTGACCTTTTAGACAACCTGCTCCCCTCGTTTTGGGGGGAGGGGGAGACTTTTTCTTGGAATCGTAAGGAGGCAGCTGTTCCAGGAAAGCCAACCAAGAGGCCCAGCGTGGGGACTTGGCTAATGCACTGTGGGGCTGTGCAGCTTCTGTAGCCCAGTCCTGGTGTTACACTCACCTCCAGCACCTCTGCTCAGCTCACCTCCCTCCTACCCAGAAGGAGGGGTGCAGCTGTTACAGCAAGTGTTACAGTGACTGACAGGGGAAAGAATGGAGCGGCACACAGAGAGTCGGAGAATCAGCCTTTATTTCGCCGGCAGGCTCACAGGGGTATGCCACAAAATTCTGAGCACCGTTTCCTTGTCCTTCTCTAGTTTTATACATTTCTTGGGGTTACACACAACCAATCAGCTATGAGCGCCAGGGGTTATCCAATCAGCGGTGGGATTCAAGAGCAACCAATCAGTAGCAGGATTGAGAGAGCACCCAACCAGCAATGAGCATACGTATAGCCAATCGGCAGCAGGCTATGCATATGTCGCACCTCCTCTGGGGCCCCGGGGACTTCCCCATCATGGCCACCAGGGCTGCAGGGCTCTGATGATTGAGATTGACTTATCTGAGTGCCAATATTTCCTGCAGCCCATCAGGGATATGAGATGCTCCTGAGCCTACCAAGTGGTGACACTTAATAAATAAAGCTATGAAAATGTCCGTCATTATCACTTTATCCTGTAATCATGTGCTTATATGTTTTCCTAGATTATAGGCTTCTCAAGGGAGGGCTCAGTCTGCCTAGTAAAGTCTGCCTATGTTGGTTTATGAAAACATGCTCAACATCACTAATCATCAAGGAGGTGCAAATCAAAACCAAAGTGAGATATCATCTCGCCCCAGCTAGAATGGCTATTATCAAAAAGAGAAAAATAACATGCTGGTGAAGATGTGGATAAAGAGGAGCTCTTGTACACCATTGGTAGGAATGTAAATTTGCATAGCCAGTATGGAAAACACTATGGAGATTCCTCAAAAAACTAAAAAGAGAACTTCCTATGATCCAGCAATCCTACTGCTAGGTATATATCCAAAAGAAAGGAAATGAATATGTCGAAGAAATATATGCACTCCCATGTTTACGGCAGCACTGTTCACAATAGCCAAGATATGGACTCCATCTAAATGCCTATCAGTGGATGAATGGATAAAGAAAATGTGGTGCATATACACAATGGAATATTATTCAGCTATAAAAAAATAATGAAATCCTGCCATTTGCAGCAACATAGATGAGCCTGAAGGACATTATGTTAAGTGATATAAGCCAGGCACAGAAAGATAAATATCACATATTCTCACTCATGTTGTATCAGAGATAAAAACCTGAAAAAGAGCAAAATGTTTTATGAGCTGTCTCTTTAGCACCCCCTCCCTGACCTTTTTGGGAATTAAAACCTGCATGCTTACCTGAGGCCAGTAATCAGAAGGGCAGAGGAATGTTCTTTCTTCTTTGTTTCTAGTACAAAGGGACACAGGAGATGGCTCAACAGAACAGAGGCCATGGGTCTCAAGGTCATCTTCACCGAGATAGTGTAGTCGAACAGCAATAGCCCAAAGCTGAAAGCCCCAAGCTGAAAGTCCCCTTTTTAAAGCTCTGTATTTCTGCTAGAAGGGGGGATGATGGTTCTTTAAAAAGAGAGTCTACCATCCTCCTCATTTGCCAGCAAATTAATAGACTTTCCTTTCTTTTTCTTCAAACAGCAAATTAATAACCTTCTCTTTCCTTTTCTTTAAACCACTTGTTCTCATTCTTCATTCAGCTGCGGGAACTAGTACTGAGTTTTTGGTAACAATGTGGGAGCTAAAAAAGTTGATCTCAAGGAGGGAGGGTAGAATGATGGCTATCAGAGGTTAAGAAGGATACGGGGGAGAGAGGTTGGTTAATAGGCACAAAAATATAGTTAGATAGAAGGAATAAGTTCTAATGTTTGATAGCATAATAAGATGACTATAGTTATCAATAATTTGGTGTATATTTCGAAATAGCTAGAGGAGAGGAATTGGAATGTTCTTAACACAAAGAAAGGATAAATGTTTGAGGTGATGAATATCCCAATTACCCTGAGATGACCATTACACACTGTATTTATGTATTCAACTATCACACATACCCCCAAAATATGTACAATTATTATGTATCAATGAAGAAACCTGCAACAAAATTTTTAAAAATGTTCGCTTCAATGTCTAAGTGAAAGAATGAATGAAATGCCCCAGAACTCCTTTTTTGTTGTCGTTTTAAAGAGTACCCATAAAAATGTTACTAAACTTGACAACAAGCCCTGCCTCCTTCACCATGCTTAGGAGTTTGAGAATTGCTTCCAGAAGAACTACCATAAAGTTGGCAACCATAGTAATATTTATGGTATTAATTTAATAATAACCTAAATTAACCAGAGAAGGCCATCATCCAGTACATGGTAACACACGGATAGGAGGCATGTTGGGAGCAGTGCTGGCTTCTTAGCAGAGGTGGAACTTGGTTCTCCGCAATCTGGAATACTCAGCTTAGCCGTGTGTGGCTCCGGGTTGGAACTCTTGCTGAATCTCACCAAGGGATGGAAGTGCGATGGCAGGGGGTTTGGGCAGGCGCTCCCCTGTCTCTGTGCACATGAACTCATCATCTTTCCTCCAAACCTGTTTCTTCCGTGTTTCCCATCCTAGTCACAGGCACCATATCCTGCCATTTATCCAAGCCACATTCTCCCCTTTCTTTCGGCCCATGTATTTGTGTGATCCCCAGCGCGTTTTTCTTCTCTAATGTGCTCCAACTCCCTTTCCTTCCTCTCTGTTCCCATCGCCACCACTCCAGTCGTGCCAGCTCTACCTCTCTGCCCGATTGAGGTAGCAAGCTCCTGCCTGGCTTCCCCGCCTGCAGTCCCACCTGCTCCCTCAAACGCTTCCAAACACAGGCCCTGCTGACCTCACCCCTACCGCGTTAGCCACGCTTCCTTAGCTTGCCAGCGCCGTCCCCATCCTCCTCCCACACTCTCCCTTTGCTTCAGTGACAGCCAATCCGTTGCTGTTCCTCAAATGCATCTCATACCTCTGTGCTTTTGCATGCGCTGCTCTTTCTAGCACCAGTGTCCTGTCCTTCTACTAGCTGAGCTTAAGCAGATTTCAGAACTCAGCCCGTGTCCCCTGCTCTGTGTCGCCCTCCCTGAACCCTCCTTTCTGGCGTAGCTGCCTCTTCCCCTTCCTCAGCACCCAGGTGCAACCACGCACGTGACCCTTCTAGTAACTGATACTGTCCGTCTGCATCGCCAGCATGTAAGTTTCTCACCACATTTGTCTTGTATCCCCAGTTCTCTGGACAGTGCTTGCTACATTGTAGATGCTCAATAAAAATTTGCTGAATGTCTATGTGAGTAATTTCTCCGTAGTGATATTCAGTGAGCGTGTTGCTTGTTCTTATCTGGGGCACTCACCACTGCTGATTGTTTCCCCCTTGAAACTTTCCTTTTTCCGTTCCTTGATCCTGCACTCATCTGGTTTTTCTCCTACTGCTCTAACCAGCCCCCGTCTTTCTTCTTCCTGTGAATCTTCTTTGGCTCAACCTTTCAGTTTTCAAAAACAGCTTTATTGGGATACCATATCATTCTCATGCATTTAAACTATACAATTTTTGTTTTTGGTGTATTCTATTATTAATTTATTACATTTATTGTCACGTTATTTTTTTAAATTGTGATAAAAGGTACATAACATCAAATTTGCCATTTTAAACATATTTAAATGTACAATTCAGTGGCATTAAGTACATTCACATGTCATGTAATCATCACCACTACCCATTTCCAAAACTTTTCATCACCCCAAACAGAAACCCTAAAACCGTTAAGCAACGTCTCCCCATTTCCCACTCCCTCCAGCCCCTGGTAACCTTTAATCAACTTCCTGTCCCTATGAATTTTCCTATTCTAGGTATTTCCTATAAGTGGAATCATAAAATATTGGTTCTTTTGTGGCTGGTTTGTTTCACTCAGCATAATAATTTTCAAAGTCCATCCACATTGTAGTATGTATCAGAATTTAATTCCTTTTTATGGTTGAATGATATTGCATTTTATGTATAATATACATCACATTTTGTTTTTCCATTCATCTATGTTGGACGTGTAGATTGTTTCCACCTTTTGGCTATTGTGAATAATGATGCCATGACCGCTGGCACTCAAATGTCTGTTCAAGTCCCTGCTTTCAATTCCTTTGTGTGCCTCTCTAGGAGTAGAATTTCTGGGTCACATAGTAATTCCATGTTTAGATATTTTGCAATTGTTCTTTTTTTTGAGACATAGTCTCTCTCTGTCACCCTGGCTAGTGGCATCATCATAGCTAACTGCAACCTCCAACTCCTGGGCTAAAGCGGATCCTCCTCCCTCAGCCTCCTGAGTAGCTGGGACTATAGGCGTGTACCACCACACCTGGCTAATATTCTGCTTTTTGTAGAGATGGGGGTCTCACCATGTTGCTCAGGTTGGTCTCAAACTCCTGGCTTCAAATGATTCTCTCACCTCAGCCTTTCAAAGAGCTAGGATTATAGGCATGAGCCACCACACTCAGCTTCTATATTTAGATTTTTGAGGAATAACCAAATATTTTATAGCAGCTGCACCATTTTTCATTCCCATCAGCAACGTGTGAGGTTTCCAATTTCTCTGTATCCTCACCAACACTTATTTTCCTGTCTTTAATAGTATAGCTATCCTAGAGAGTTTGAAGTGGTAGCTCATTGTGGCTTTAATTTGCATTTTCCTAGTGACTAGTGATGTCATCTTTTCATATTGCTATGGTCTAAATTCTTGTGTGTTCCCCAAATTAATATGTTGAAACTTAATCCCCAATGTGATAGCATTAAGAGGTGAGGCCTTCAGGAGGCTATTATGTCATGTTCTGCCCTCATGCATGGGATTAGTGCCCTAGAGAGCAGCCCGAGGGAGCGTGTTTGTCCTTTATGCCACCGAGGGTGTAGACACCTTCCTGGCTTAGTGTGGTGGCTCACGCCTGTAATCCTAGCACTCTGGGAGGCCGAGGCAGGTGGATCGCTCAAGGTCAGGAGTTTGAAACCAGTCTGAGCAAGAGCGAGATCCCGTCTCTACTAAAAATAAAAAGAAATTAATTGGCCAACTAAAAATATATAGAGAAAAAATTAGCTGGGCATGGTGGCATATGCCTATAGTCCCAGCTACTTGGGAGGCTGAGGCAGGAGGATTGCTTAAGCCCAGGAGTTTGAGGTTGCTGTGGGCTAGGCTGATGCCACAGCACTCTAGCCTGGGAAACAGAGTGAGACTCTGTTTAAAAAAAAAAAAAAAAAGAGACACCTTCCATGAACCAGAAGACAGCCCTTATCAGCCACCAAATCTCCCAGCACCTTGATCTTGGACTTCCAAGTCTCCAGAACTGTGAGAAATACACTTTTTTTTGTTTGTTTTATTTATATTTATTTATTTATTTATTTTTTTTGTGGAAGACAGAAACAGGATTTTGTTTGTTTTAGAACTGCTCAGCCTGTGGTATTTTGTTTCAACAGTCTGAATGGACTAAGATGTGTGCGTTTGCTAGCATTCATATATCTTCTTTGGAGAAATGTTTATTTAAATCTTTTGCCCATTTTTAAAATGGATTGCTCCTTTTTATGTTGTTGAGTTGTAGGGGTTCATTATATACTCTGGATATTAACCCCTTATCATATGTATGATTTGCAAATATTTCCTCCCATTCTGTGTGCTGAACCCTTATGTTTTGTTGCCTCTTGTAGTTCTAGCCTCTGCTCTCTGTTCTCACTCACATCTCCAGGGTCATTTCATTATCACAGGTGGTTTAAATGTCTGTACGTGGATGATTCTGACATCTCTTCTGCCAACCCTGATGCTTTCCTCCAGCTCTAGACCAGACATGTACTTAGAGGCCTATTGACATTTCCACTCGATTGGCAAGCACAGCATGGTGAAAACACCACTCGTCGCATCTTCTCACTCCAAATCTATTCCCTTCTTATATTCTCTGCATTGGGCACCACCATCCTCTCAGTCATTCTAGCAAAACGTATGAAATCATGTCTAAATCCCTCTCCTCCCTAGAAGGCCCCTCCCAGGTATTTGGTAAACGCACCCTCTCTTTTTCCTCCTCAGTGCCACCAGCCTTGCCAGTTTCACTGGGACACTGCAGTAGCCACCATCCTTCCTCACCCGGGGGGCTGAGCACTTTTCTAGCAGTGTGTCCACCTGACTGTCTCAGGCCTGCCTAACATCATGTAAGACTTTCAGAATAATGTTCAAACTCCTGCATAAGCATCCCTGAGGTGCTTTTAGATGAACTGCCCTTTACTCAGCCCCATCCTACAGTTTTCCTTTACTCATACTTTATGCTCTTATTCATCCTTCAAAAGCCCTCGTTGCTGAGCCCGGTGGCATGTGCCTGTAGTCCAGCTACTCGGGTGGCTGAGATGGAAGGGTCACTTGAGCCCAGGAGTTTGAGGCTATAGTGTGCTATGATCAGGCCTGTCAATAGCCACTGCTCTCCAGCCTGGGCAACATAGCAAGACCCCACTTCCATAAAAAAAATAAAAATAAAAATCCCTTGTCCATAGGCCATCTCCTCTGTAAAGCTCACTCTGACCTTACCATGAAGAATTAACTACTTCCTCTTTTGGCTGGTTCTGTACCCTACACATACTTTTGTTATTCCACATGCCTTACTGTACTGAATTTAATTAGATGCCCGTCTCTTACAGGAGACTGTTAACCTTGTATTTCCAGCACTTAGCACAGTACCTGATGTGATGTAGGCCTTCAATATAGGTATCCTTTGGAGAGGTTGGTGGTTTGGTTTCAGACTATCTTAATAAAGTGAATATCCCAGTAAAGCAAGTGTGTTGAGTCACACAAACTTTTTGGATCCCCAGTGCATCTAAAAGTCATTTTTATGCTTCATCTACTAAGTGTGACATAGTATGATATCTAGAAAAACAATGTACATACTTTTATTAAAAAATACTTTATTGCTTAAAAAAATGCTGACACAGAGATGGCAAGTGAGTATAGGCTGTTGGAAAAATGATACGGATAGACTTGCTCAACATAGAGTTGCCACAAATCTTTAATTTGTAAAAAACACAGTATCTGCCCAGTGCAATAGAGTGAAGCACAATAAAATGAGGTATGCCTGTATTTTGTATGTATGTGATATGTATTTTGAACTGTTTAATCAAAACCTCATAGAGTAATAGAACTTTTAAATGGGTCAGATTCCCACCATTAAGGGGAACTTTCAGGGACGTGGCTGCTGCTACTTGTCTCTCCCTGCCCCCAGTCAGTGATAAAGTTACTGCAGCTCATCTTTGGACAAGGCTGCACTCACAACTATTGCATATGCTCAGCCGTGGCTCCACTCGGCATCATGGAGCTACTTGACCATGACATAACATTCAAATACCGAAGCCATATGTCTCGGAAAAGGCAGGCTGCCCTTGAGGCAGCCGAACAGGGAGTGGGTTGAGAATTACTTAGGTCAGCAGACTAGTGTGTGTTTGCCCTCTGAGGGGCAGCAGCGTGGTTTGCAAAAAACCAGGTGCTGGAGATTCCAAGGCATCAAAATGACCTCACACTCACTCCCCAGCTTAGAGGACCACAGCCCCCAGCCCCCACTGCTGTTGGTTACTGTCAAACAGCAGCTGCCTTATTTATTCTCTTAGTAGGCACTTCCTGTCTCTTCTCTACAATTTTCCCTTGGAACAGGATAAATTGTTTTGGACTTCTTAATTTTATATGACTTTCTTTTAAATGAGTCACCATGTGGCCTGGCCTGTGACACTCCCAGGTGAGCAGACCCTCTGCCCTAAACTTTCCACCTGAGAACAACTCTTCCACCCCTACAGCCAGCCAGGGTACAGTAGGCAGATCTCAGGAGCCTACTAAGCACATCTTCCAGGTAGAAAGACCCCAGAGAAGGAGGGAGTTCTGTGACCTCCAGGAACATTCAGCTTTGGAGGACATTGAAAGGAGAGGGAAGAAGGAAATAGTGCTTTTCATGGAGAAGTAGACACTGGTGATGTTCCAGTGAGTTCATCAGTAGAAACCCCCAAACCAGATTTATCAGGGTAACCATATGAGGCCCCTGGAATGGGTCATTTTATAATTACTTGGATTGTTTCAGCCATATTCACCCCTAACGCCATATACCTGATGAAGTTCATGAGGTGGTGAGCATGTTGTAACCCAGGGCTTCTCCTGTGACCTCTTGGTACCAAACATCTTCATTAAGTGCAAAACTCGGCTCACTACTCAGAATTTTAACAAATAAGAGATTGGGTTTTGTTATGGACTAAGTTGTGCCCTGACCTCCAAATTCGTATGTTGAAGCCGTAACTCCCAGTGTCTGCGAATGTGATTTGTAGGTAGGATCTTTAAAGAGGTGCTGAAGCTAACTGAGGCTGTTAGGGGTGGCTCTGATGTAGTCTGACTAGTGTTCTTATAAGAAGGGGAGATTAGGACACACAGAGAGACACCAGGGTGCACAGAGAAATCACCCTGTGAGACACAGTGAGAAGCCAAGGACAGAGCCTCAGGAGAAACCAAACCTCCCCACACCTTCATCTTGGACTTACAGCTTCCAGAACTGTGAGAAAATAGATTTCTGTTGTTTAAGCCACCCAGTGTGTGGTACTTTCTTATGTCAGCCCCAGCAGGCTGACATAGGTCCCTCAGTTTAGCATGTGTGTACTCTGTGTATGCTATGATATGTGTATATGTTATAATATGTGTGTTATGATGTGCATATGTTATATGTACACTATGATATATGTATGTTGTGCGCATGTTGTATGTTGTGATACATGTGTATGTTATATGTGCTATTATATGTTATGCGTTGTATCTTATGACATATGTGTTGTCTGTATGTTGTGATATGTGTATATGTCACAATATGTGTTATGATGTGTGTATGTTATGTGCACGTTATATATATGTATGCATGTTGTGTGTGGTGTGTGGTGTATGTGTTATGACATATGTATGTTGTGTGTGTGCTGTGTGTTTTGATATGTGTGTGTTATGGTGTGTGTTTTGATGTGTTTTATGATATATGTGTGTATGTTATGTGTGTGTTCTGTGTATCTTATGATGTGTGTGTTGTATATATGTTGTGATGTGTGTATGTTACCATATGTGTGTTTTGATATATATGTTATATGGATGGTATATATGTATGCATGTTGTGTGGTGTGTATTGTATTACAATATGTGTGTTATAATGTGTATTATGATATGTATTATGATATATGTGTGTTGTGTGTTGTGATGTGTGTGATATGATATGTGTGCACGTTATGATGTGTGTGTAATGATATGTGTGTGTGTTATGTGTACCCTACGACATGTGTGCATCCGTGTCATGTAAGCAGCAGGAGGGGACATGTGTGGGGAGTGGCCCTCCACTTGCTGCAGGAGAGAACTGCAGGCCTTGGCTCTCCCCACCGCCTGGCTCGCCCACTGCACTGTCTTCAGGACACACTCTTCTCTACTGTGGGTGGGACTAGTGCCCTTGTGTCAGGGATAGAGAGAAAATAGAATCAGAGATGTGGGTTAGCAGTAGGATGGGGAAAGAAGAAAGAAACGAATTCATTTATAGTCTGCTGAGAGCCATCCAAGGATCCCGGTAGGAGACAGGGGCAGGCAGAAGGCTTCGCTTTCCTAAATAGAACTCTGTTTTGACATTCTCCTTGCAGCTGTTCTCCCCCAAGCCTGTCTGTCTGGCCAAGTGCATCGATAAAAAGCAGCAGGAGTTTGGTCTCTCGCTGCGCCATCTGGTGGCGACCAGGGAGAGGTGCCGTGGTTCTTGCGCACTCGCGGCCGGGTCTACCGGAAACTTGAGTCACGCCCTTTCTGTGACGGGATGGATACAAAGACCCTGGGGAAGAGAGCGAGCGTGCAAAGAGCGCTGGGCTGCAGTCAAAAGTGGACTCTGGCTCTGAATCTTACTAGCTGCACAATCTTGGGCAAGTTAATCAATTTCTTTGTGATTCAGTTTCTTCATGTGAAAAATACGGGTCACTAATACCAACAGGATTTTGTAGGGATTCCTTCAGATAAAAGTAGCCAGAACAGTGCAGTGCCTGGAACACTGTGCCTCAGGAAATGATTCACCCTCTGTCCTTCTTCATTCCTTCTTGTATTGCTTTCCCTTCACATGATTTTGTAGCCAATCAAAAGTTTTTAGTGCTATAGGTACTGCCTTTTTTAAATTAGCCGGGTAGGGTTGGAAGAACCTGTGCATTGGGAGAGCGGGAGGGTGTGGGTCTTGGACACCCCAGCTGGGACTAGGAGGCCACCCAGGCCTTGCCCTTTATTTGATCATCTGCAGCAATCAGAGCTGTGTCTCAGGCCTGCCCCTGACTTGTGTTTCCAAAGAGGATCTTACCCCCCTATATGAACAAAACAGGAGGTGATGAGCTCCCCAACATTTTAGATTACTAATTTACATTATTAATTTGTAAGAATATCTCCAGGCCTGGGAATATTATGAGCCTATGAACTAAAGCGATATTAGCAAGAACATGAGTCAAAGGCACCAATTATCTAAATATTGTAAAACAGACTAACATTATGCACCTGTAGAATATCAACAATTTAAGTTAAAGATAAAAGAAAGAATAAAGGAGAGATACACATTGAAAAAAGATTTTAACATATTGGAAAACAATGAAAACATATCCCTCATAATTAAAAAAAAAATCTGATGATATTTTTCCTGCCAGCATTGGGGTGTGAGGTGTGTGTTTGCATATAGCAGCTCTTGGAGAAGCCATGCTCTTTCCTGGGGTCATCTCTGTCCTCATTAACACACTGTTCTTGAAATACATGACTCAGCTGGTTAAGAGACCCAGCCTGACACCTGGAAATACTCATCACACAGGAAAGAAGAATCAGAGACAGATTTTTAAGCCTTCTTGGGGCCCTGCGGTCTTGCGATTAATGGCCTTGGTCGTCTTTGGTGACCTGGACTCCCACTTCTTGCTAGCTCTAATGGACCCACAGACACTTCAAACCAAGGCCCCTCCTTTGGTCTGATTCCTATCGTAGGAAATTGCATCATCTTTAATCTATCCAGTTGCTCAAGTCAGAAACCTGAAACTCGGAAATCCTGAGCTCCTTTTCTGTTCCTCGCCCCTGTGTCAGACACATCTGGTACGTGCCATGGCCAGTTTTCTGGCTTTATCTCTCCAGAATTCTCAGCCTCGTGCCCCACCTTGGCTCCACTGTGGCCACCTGGCTTCCTGTGGGGACTTCTGCAATTCTAACAGCTACCACCAGCCACACTCCTAGTGTCCCTGGCTCTCGTGTGAAGTGCCACATTGCGTGCGGGGCATGGGGTGACGTCGAGGGAGTCAAATGATGCACCTGGGAGGCTGAGTTGATACCTTGTAATGAGACTGTGCCTGCGACTACCCAGGTGTGACAAGGTACCCCAAAGTTTAGGGGTTTAAAGCAACCATTTAAATTGGCTCATGGATTGTGTGGGTCAGTAGGGCGAGGGAGGCATGTCTCTGCCCCTCAGCTCGGGGAGACTCGGTGACTGGGAGTGGCCCAACAGCTGTGGGCTTGAGTCATCTGAGTGTGTCTCCGGTCAGGTGCAGCTGTGGGCTGGAACCCTAGCTGGGGCTATCAACCATCGACCCTACACGTGGGCTCCCAGGGTGGCCGTGGGGTAGTTGACCTCTCACATGGCAGCTGAGAGCTCCAAGCATGAGTGTCCAGCAAGCAAGGCAGAAGCCACACTGCCTTGTGTGACCTCACCTTGGAAGCCACACGGCATCGCTTCTGCTGTGCCCTGCTGGGCGGGAGTGCATTGTGACAGCCCAGATTCACGCTAGGAGGCCGTCCCCACCTCACCATGGGAGAAAAGGCAAAGAATTTGCTCATGTGTTTTAAAGCTGCCATAGGGGAAAATTTTGACCAATGGAAGACAGGGTATAGAAGATAAATTCCTTCTCCTTTCCTCCTCCAGGGCACTGTTCTGAGATGCAGCTTCTCCATACAACCCGTCCGGCCGTCTCCCGAGTGCCAGCTGGGCGTGCCTGCTCAGTGTCTGGCTGCGTGTCACCACAGTTCACCTGAAGCAGTGGCCTGTGTGGACACGCTCTGCTTCCCTCTGTCCCCTGCCACACTTCCCTCCCCCTAGCCCTCCTGCACTCCTGCTGCCCTGACGCGGCACCGTGCAAATAAAGCATCACGCCTCGCTTCTGGCTCTGCTGCTTTAGAAGGCCTGGGCTGAGAGACCCTCAACAACCGGTCTGTCCCCACGTCCAATTATTTGTTCCTTTCAATCTCTATCTCATCCATTTACTTTTCTCCATTCATGCTGACATTCCCCTAGGCCGGGCCACAGTACACTTTCCTAATAGATCCCTTCATATCTACACTAGTGTTACCACCCTAGCAGTATACACTGGCTTATGAGTGACCTCTTTTTTTTTGAGACGGAGTCTCGCTGTGTTGTCCCGGCTAGAGTGCAGTGCCATTATCATAGCTCACTGCAGCCTCAAACTCCTGTGCTCAAGTGATCCTCCTGCCTTAGCCTCCTGAGTAGCTGGGACTACAGATGTATGCCACCACACCTGGCTAATTTTTCCCTATTTTTGGTAGAGCTTGGGACTCCCTCTTGCTTAGGCTAGTCTTGAACTCTTGAGTTCAAGCCATCCTCCTGCCTCGGCCTCCCAGAGTGCTGGGATTACAGGTGTGAGCCACTGTGCCCACCCAGAGTGATCTTTATGAAACAAATCTCATCATGAAAACTTCCAGCTTAAAATCGATGACTGGCTTCTCAACTGCGGCTCTACTGACATTTTGAGCGTGGTGGTTCTTTGTCGAGGGCCTGCCCTGTGCCATGCGAGCTATTCGGCAGCAGCCCTAGTCTCTACCCACTAGATGCCAGTAGCACCCCACTCCCCAGCTGCTAAGTAACGATGTCTCCGGGCATGGCCCAGCGTCCCCTGGGGACAAAATCATCCCAGGTTGAGACCTCTAGTATGAAGTGAGCATACTTAACATGGCCTGTGTGAGCTGGCCCTGGCTCCCCACATGCTGCTCTGTCCCTGGTCTCTAGGCAACAGTCACACTGGGCTTCGTTCAGGGTTCTCCAGCCTTCCCTTCTGCAGGCCATTTGCTGCTGTTCCCAGCCTGGATCATTCCCCTTTCTCCCTCCTGTCCCCCTTCCGACACACGCACCTGACACCATTCACATAGCTAACATGTCCCTTCTGTGAAGGCGCTTCTAGCCTCCCAGACTGTGTTAGGCCCCCTGACATACCCTCCCCTGGCACCTGGGACTTCTCCCCTACAGCACTCATTACAATGATCGTGAATTAATTAGCTTTGTGATGGCCTGTTAATGTCTGTCCCCTCACTCAGCTGTGAACTGTGTCTTGCTCATCCTGGTCCCAGCACTTGGCACAGACCTTGGCATGTGCTAGGTGCTCAGTGCATTTGGTGAATGAAGGCATGACTAGGCAAATACCACTTATATGTATTCTGGACAATCTTTTCTGGTTCCTTCCTATCCCTGCTTTAGATTTTTCTCTGTCACTGCAAAGCAGGACCCTCATGCCAGTGCGAGTGGAGCTCTCTCCAGGCCAGCCCAGCTCTCTGACACACTCCTTTCCAAAGAGTTTGTGCAAAGTACTATGCAGAGTACTTTTTTTTTTTTAACCAAGCCACTCTAGAAGCCAGAGGTATATCAGAAAATCAAATCAAAGTCCAAGGTATAGTATCTGATTCCTCAGAATATGTACCAAACAATGGGACATCCCCCTTGGTGATTGTGCCTACCAGATGAGACTGCTTTGTCTTTTCTCACCCCTCCTTGCTGCCTCTTCAGTTTCCTAATTTGAAGTGTCCTTTTCCGGATTCTTTCTTTCTTTCTTTCTTTCTTTCTTTCTTTCTTTCTTTCTTTCTTTCTTTCTTTCTTTCTTTCTCTCTTTCTCTCTTTCTCTCTTTCTCTCTTTCTTTCTTTCTCTTTTTTTTTGAGACAGAGTCCCACTCTGTTGCCTGTGCTAGAGTGCTGTGGCGTCAGCCTAGCTCACAGCAACCTCAAACTCCTGGGCTCAAGCGATCCTCCTGCCTCAGCCTCCAGAGTAGCTGGGACTACAGGCATGCGCCACCATGCCCGGCTCATTTTTTCTATATATTTTTAGTTGGCCAATTAATTTCTTTCTATTTATAGTAGAGACGGGGTCTTGCCCTTGCCCAGGCTGGTTTAGAACTCCTGACCTTGAGTGATTCACCCACCTCCACCTCCCAGAGTGCTAGGATTACAGGCATGAGCCACCGCGCCTGGCCTCCAGATCCTTTCTTGATGGAATGTCTCCGGGGCAGAGTCTGTGTTTGGCTTGTGTCTAGTTTTAGTGGATCAGGAATAAGGGTTATATCCTGGTATTTTTTTTTTTTCTTTCTTTCTTTGTGACAAGGTCTCACTCTGTCACCCCCGCTAGAGTGCAGTGTCATCATCATAGCTCACTGCAACCTCCAACTACTGGGCTCAGGAATCCTCCTGCCTCAGCCTCCTGAGTAACTAGGACTACAGGTGCAAGCCACCAAGCCCAGCTAATTTTTCTATTTTTTATAGAGATTGGGTCTTGCTCTTGCTCAGGCTGGTCTTAAACTCCTGAGCTCAAGGGATCCTCCTGCCTCAGCCTCCTAAAGTGCTAGGATAACAGGCGTGAGCCACTGCACTACCCACCCTGGTAATTTTACATTTTAGCACCTGTAGTTTTGAGCAATTGTCTGTGTTAAATGGTCAAGTTGTTGATCTCTGAAAAACTGAATTTTTATAGGGCATTGTTTAGAAATGATTTTGGGAGTTTCTGTTAACTAACTTGTTCCATTTTGCAGACGTGCATTCTTAGGGACCTCTGGAAAGCTGAGAAGGGAGGCTTGTCCTGAATCTGCAGCTACCTCCTGGTGGTGTTGAATCCCAGAGGTCTGGCAACCTGGGATTTACTCCCCCTAGTGGTTTGACAAAATGTATTACTTTGATAGAAAGGACACTTTAAACTGCAGTTCTCAGCTCTGAATGTGTGCCGGTTAGAATCCTCCTACCGCACTTTAGGGATGAAATTAGTTGCCCCGCCGGTGGGGCCTCTGAGAAGAGACGGAGAAATGGGCTCGTGAGGTGGAAGGCGTGGAAGGGCGGATGAAGCTGTTTTCTTTGCAATTCCTGTCCCGGATAGATTTGCCTGGGAACTGCCTGAGACTGACATTCTGAGGATGCTTTGCTGAGAAAGTCCGAAAAACAAAGGCAAGCACCAAGCATGATCTAAGGGAAAGCAGGAGGGATAAACAAAAAGAAAGAACAAGAAAAGTGGAGAAAAGCAGGTATCCTGTGTTTGAAGTCTTTTCTTGCCTTGCTAAGGTAGCTGGACAAAGCAGTCCTAGGCCTGACTGCTCCAGGTGTTAGTCTGGGGCTTTCCTGTGGGCGGGCTGGTACGTTTCTCATTTCGTTTTGTTACATTTCTCTTTATGCAGGACATAACTGGCCTATGATCTAGTCAAGATGGTGTTTCTGCGAGTCATGTTCTAACAGGCTTGCGCTGCGTTGCAATTACCGTTGTTTGGCGTGTCAGCCCAGATGCAGGTCTCGTTCTACATTTCAACGTGAATAAGAGCTGCTTTTAACTGCTCTTAATCTGCCAGCCTTTTATGTTTTCTCATCAGGAGGAGGATAGCTTGCCCTTTTGCTTTTGCGTTAACAAGCCCCAGAGAGACCCCAAGGGAAGCCACACTGCCCCTTTTTTCTTAAGTAGCCTGATCACTCGTCACCATCCGTGTGGTGGATTTCGTTACCGTCCCCATAGGATGCCTAAGGAAGGAGCCTGGGCAATGCACGAGAGACGAAATAATACCTGCACCTTAAGGACAAGCTGCAGAGAAATGCCATGTTTGGGGTCTGGGATGTCAGCTCTTCTCCGTTGGTGCACAGATATCTCAGGATGTTCTCTGAGGCAGCAGTTGGCCATCCTGGTGTCAAAAAAATCTGAGAGACTTCTCAGTTAAATTGGTGTTTATTTAAAAACTGCCCTTGGTGATTCTAACGTGACAACCATCAGTCTAGATGCACATTGAAGCCAGTGGGTGAGGAAGGGCTGGGTTAGCTGAGACACAGGCCATACTTTATCCCACTGGTGTTGGAGCCTCCACCCCGCCCATCTCAGCCTCAGATTTCCCTCCCTTGACTGTCTTCTCCTCCCCCCTCCACCCAGGCACCCGGCACTTCCTCCAGTGAAACCTCTGCATTCCTCCAGCGTTCCTTCCTCCTGGGCTGCACCCTGAGGCCTTCAGGTCTGCTTCCTCCCAGCCTCGCCTCTTCCCTCTGCTGCTGCAGAACCTTCCACACCCTTCTGCCACCCTACCCCGCTGATGCTTACTTCGGCTTCCGCCAGCTTGTTCACCCCCTCAACCCCACAACCCGATCTTCCCTCTTTGGGACTCAGTGAAACGGAGTGACGGATGGGGCAAGCTGCTGAAGCTTTGTGGATCTCAGCTTTTTGATCTGTGAAAGAGGAATAATTCACAACATCATGGGAGTTTTCCGTGAGACCACGTGTGATGAGCTGGGATGTAGTAACCCTGGACAAGGCCCAGAAATCTGCATGTTTCTAACACCTCAGAAATAACAGTGGGTGGCATGGACTACACTGAGAAATGCTGGTGAGGACAGTGGTTCTGCACCTGGCTGGGCATCTGAATCCTCTGGGGAGCTTTAAAGACATTCAGGTGCTCAGGCTGAATCTGAGCCAGTCTAGGTGTCCATGGTTTTAGCAGCCCCACAGGTGATTCCAATGTGCAGCCAAAGTTAAGAGCAAAGGCTTTGAGGGCAGTAAGACTGGGCCGTACTGACTTGGGGCCAGTTGCTAACCTCTGAGCCTCAGTTTCTCCATCTGAAGAATGGGAATAATGTGTACTTTACTGTTTGATGATGCAGGTTGGTTGAGATAATTCTAGACAATGGTTGGCATGGAGCCTGGCACACTGCCCTCTGTCGGCTGGGTTTGGGAGCTGGCAGGGGTGGGGGCGGGGTACATCAGAGGCTCTGGCAGACCTAGCCCCTCTCAGGAGCCCTGGGCCCACCCAGAGCACCCCGGCCCTCTGGGATCCAGGCTCTCCTGTCTCTGGCCGCTCTGGTCCCAGCAAGTTTATGAGTCAGGTTCTGAGCATGGTTCACAGGGGCCGGAGCGGGGAGTTCATGCCAATGATGCTGTTTTAAAGCGTTTAATGCAAAATGCTATTCAGTCTAAAAAATTAGTAATGATTAAATGAAAAAGACAAACCAATAGTATTTGTTTCATTTGTTGTTGTTTCTCAATTGCCAATATGCAGTATGTTACCTAACTTAACAGGTTGAGACTTTGTTTAATGCGTAGCAACCTGGAAACACGGCTACCACTTATAATATTCTGTGAAAAGAAGTGTTCTGAGGTCTAAACGTGCTGCTTATAAATCCCCTTTTGGAACATGAATGTTGATAGAGTGTGTGAGTGCGTGAGTCTGTGGGTGTATGTTTTGAATGTGCACATGTGTGTTTTGGGTGTATGCGTGAGTGTGTGAGAGTGCTGAGTGCGTATGGGGCGTGTGTGTATGAATGTGTGTGAATCTGGACGTGAGTGCGTTTGTGTGTGAGCACATGTGGGCGAGTGTGACTGTGTGTGCGGGCAGGGCTGCGTGTGCTCAGAGTTGTCAGAAATGAGGATTTTTGTTTCTCCTCTCTAGTCTCTAGATTCCGCTGCATTTCATCCCCTCCTAAGCCTTATGCAAACTTAGGACAACTCAGGCGGGGACCCTCTGTTACTGTCAAAGCCATTTCGAAGCAATTCCAACGCTCTGTTTCCATTCATCTGGGAATTCTGTGCAGTCTCGGAAATTATAACGGCATCCTAAGTGTTAGGTTTGTTCCAGGTGGGGACTTGAAAAGTATGTACAGGATAGAATGCGCTTAATGGGAAACTGAGGTTAGTGAAAAAATGGCTGCAGGAGTCTGGAGAGTCCCCGGAGGTTTAAACATCACAGACAGCTGCAGCTGGCATTCCTATCGCCCCTGATAAGGACGGAGCTACCCCCTCCCTTGTCTCTCCAGGATGAGACTGACACTCAGGGGTCCCAGAAATTGGTTGTTTGATAAAATATATTTATTGCAGCGGCTCTTCTGGCTCAGGTACTCACTCCCCCGCTGAGAAACCCTCTACAAAACCCAAGGCTTTCCCCTCCCTCAGGGGGGACGCTTTTTGGCCTCCACCCATCTGCACCCAGATGCTCAAAATAAACAGCGTTCTGCTACACATGAGGCTTCGAGAGTCTCTCTCTCAGCTCCAGACCTAACACTAGGATCATCTGTTACTTTGTAATATGGCCTTTTCAACAAACAGTTCTAGGCTCTTCTGTGCCCACCCAGGGTTGGAGGGTATGTGTGGGGTGACATCTGTGGACAGCCCCATGCTGGGTTCTGGGCCATTTGCTTCCCTCACATTATTTCGTTTACTTGCTGGAGGAACCCTGCACGGTCGGTATTATTATTTGTCTCTGAAAAGACACGTCCAGGGCAGTTTGGCAACTTGCCCACCACTGCCCAGAGATATGAGCTTGGATCACCAGCTCAAACCTTGCCCTCCTTTTTCCTACACGACCCTGGAAACTGATCCTTATTTTCCTTGCCTTTCTGCTCTTCTTTTTTTTCTATCCTGAGCCCTTGCTACGACATTCCTGGTTTGGGGTGATAGTTTCTGCCAGAGACTTGTTGGAATCTGATTGTAACTAAACCTGTTTGTCCCAGGGCAGATGTCCCAGTGGAGATAAAAAGCCTTTGCCCTCTCTAGGTTGGTTTTTCACACCATGGGTTACAGCGCAAAATATTCCCATTTCTGAAAGGGGAGAAAATATTCTGTGGGATTACTCCAATTGTCTAAAGTTTTGCAATGTGTAGCAAAATGGGGCATACTTTTAAATTTTGTTAATCTGAGTTTCGCTTAAAAACTCGCTGTGTTGTTACAAGATTTTTCAACGTGTCAGGACTTGCAGCCAGACAATGTGATATACTCTGGGCACATGGAGAGAAATATGGTCTATTTTTCAGTTGCCAGTATGATAGTCATTGATAGCATGATCACTCTGATTATTTCTGGGCATCCCTGTCTCTCTCTGTCACCCAGCCTGTTGGCAGCAGGGACAGCTCACTGGAGGGCTTGGCAGAAACCAGGATGATGAGCTGTCGCTCTTGGACAGGTAGGGAGAGAACAGAGAGAGGGCTGGGCCAGGGAATAATTTCGGGGGATGCAATTGGCCTGAGGAAAAACATTTCTGTAGTTTAATATAGCATTTGTTTTCTTCTATCACCAAAATCACAGAAATAATTACATTTAGAGTTTACATTTTATAAATACTGTTCTTTCACATGGTTCAGGGCTGTTTTTGTATCACCTTGGCTTCTCTGTTTTGCCATATCCAGAGTATAATTTTGGTAACAATTATTAAATAATAAAATAAACTCTCAGAAACTCTTAAAGGATACTTTTGAGTTTATATAGATAATAGAAATATTTTTTTAAAATTTTACTATCATTACTGTCTTAGTCCATTTTGCTGTTGCTATAACAGAATATCATAGACTGGGTAATTTACTGAAGACCGAACACTGATCTTTTTCTTTGCGCAAAAATTTCCTTTCTAAGGGGGCCTGGTGAGTCATGCCTACAAATGATAAAAGGTCAGTAAACAGGTTTTTATGATGTGATTCACTTCCAAACCTGATTACAGTATAGCATCACATAAAAGATAGAAAACCCTTATCCAACTCAAGCATTCCTTGATTCCTAGTCTTTTGGACAAAGCCTAACTCTTTCAGCCAATTGTCAACTAAAGAATCCCTAAACCCACCTATGACTTGTAAACCCCTGCTTTGAGATGTCCCACCTTTTGGGGCCAAACCAATGTATGCCTTCCATGTATTGATTTATGATTTTACCTGTAATTCTTGTCTCCCTGAAATGCATAAAACCAACTGTAATCCAGCCACAGCGAGTCCACTTGCTCAAGGCTTCTTGGGTGTGGCTCTGGGTCATGGTCCTCAAATTTGGCTCAGAATGAACCTCCTTAAATTATTTTACAGGCCGGGCACGATGGCTCATGCCTGTAATCCTAGCACTCTGGGAGGCCGAGGCGGGCGGATTGCTCGAGGTCAGGAGTTCAAGACCAGCCTGAGCAAGAGCGAGACCCCGTCTCTACTATAAATAGAAAGAAATTAATTGGCCAACTAATACACATAGAAAAAATCTGCCGGGCAAGGTGGCACATGCCTGTAGTCCCAGCTACTCGGGAGGCTGAGGCAGGAGGATTGCTTGAACCCAGGAGTTTGAGGTTGCCATGAGCTAGGCTGATGCCATGGCACTCACTCTAGCCTGGACAACAAAGTGAGACTCTGTCTTAAGAAAAAAAAAAAAATTAAAAAAAATTATTTTACAGAGTTTGTTTTCTGTTGACATAAAGAAAAGAATTTTATTTCTCATGGTTCTGGAGGCTGGGAAGTCTAATATCCAGGCATCTGGCCAGGGCCTTAGAGCTGTGTCATCCCATAGCAGAAGGCAGAAGGACAAGAGAGTGTGACAGAGCAGGAACATAGGGGGCCAAACTCACTTTTTATCAGGATCCCACTTCTGTGATACAGACATTAATTCACTGATGACCTCATGGCCTAATCACTTCTCAGTGATCCTGTTAGGTAGACAGTGAGGGATCCCAGGTCTCCTAGGGATGAAAGTGGGTGCTGTTGCTCCCATCTTGGGGCTGCCCAATCCTAATTCTCCATACCTGGGGAAGGAGAGAATAACCTACAAATCTGCCAGTCAGAACTTGACACACCAGCTGCAAAAGAATGCAGAGGATTCTCTAGCCCACAGGCCAAGCAGCATGGGCACCATAAAGTCTGGAAAGTGACCTAGAAGCCACATGTACACTAAGACTCAGGTCATGCAGCTCCTGACCTGTTCAATCAAAGTGGTTCCATGGTGACATTTGAACCATGGGGAGGTCTCTATCCAGACACCATAAAACAAGACTCAGACCATAACCAAGCTCTCTTTTCCTGCTGTGACAAGAGGTCTGGTTGTATAGGGGACTGACATATATTTTCCTAGTTTAAGAATTAAAGTTAGTGAGTAATGTACGTGTTCTGCCCAGAGTGTTTGAAAGTAATGTGTTCTGGACAGGCTCCCTGTGATACAAAAGGTGTTGCCCAGAGGCATAACAAAGGACCTGAGCTGCAAGTAGCAAGAGCGGCCCTGTCCCATGGCATTGGGGGTCTGGAGGCCACACAATAAACGCCCCATAAGATGGCTGGTTAGTCAATGATGGGTAAGACCCCTCAGGGGAGGGGCAACCTAAGCCAGGCACAGCTGCCAGGGTTCAGCTGAAGATCTTAGGGGGTCACCCTAAGAGAAGCTGGGGATGAGAAATGCCCCCTGTGGCTTGCCTTGCCTATCCTTGCTAATCTCGGTCCATGATCTATGCCTAGTCCCTAGAGCAACCACCTTGAAATTCTGAGCCAGGGGATATCTGCTTCCCTAAGGCTACGCATTCCGGAATTTACGGCTATCACTGCCACGCCTGGGTGGTTATGTACAAGGAACTAACTTTAATTTTTTAGAGTATAAAAATAAAACTGACCTGGTGTATTATTACTCAAGTCAACCATTTGTACGTGTGTCTGCGTTTTTCTTTGTATTCTGTGTTTGTGTTTTATGTTCTGTGTTCATCCTCCATCCTGTAAACGGGCCACGACAGGTTGTCATCTGTGGTGTATGTATCATGCTTTGCAAACCTATGTCTTGCTCTTGCTCTTTAACCCTCAATAAACCTCAACTCTTGCTTGCCTTACTTTGGCACGTCTGATTATTCTTTGGCCATGAGTGCACAAAGAACTGACATTCCAGAATGAAACCTGACAATCCCCTCTTTTTAAAAAAATTTTTTTCCAGCATATTGTGGGGGTACAAATGTTAAGGTTACGTATATTGCCCTTGACCCCCTCCCCCCTCTAGTTAGAGCTTCAAGCGTGTCTATCCCCCAGTTGGGGTGCATGGCACTCATTATGTATATATATACCCATTCCCTCCCCCCCCCCACCTGCCCAACACCCAATAAATGTTATTCCTATATGTCCACTTAGGTGTTGATCAGTCAATACCAATTTGCTGGTGAGTACATGTGGTGCTTGTTTTTCCATTCTTGGGATACTTCACTTAATAGAATGGGTTCCAGCTCTAACCAGGAAAATACAAGAGGGTGTTATATCACCATTGTTTCTTAAAGCTGAATAGTACTCCATGGTATATATATATATATATATATATATCACATTTTATTAATCCACTCCTGTATTGATGGGCACTTAGGTTGTTTCCACAGCTTTGCAATTGTGAATTGTGCTGCTATAAACATTCGAGTGCAGGTGTCTTTTTCATAGAGTGACTTTTGTTCTTTTGGGTAGATGCTCAGTAATGGAATTGCTGGATCAAATGGTAGATCGACTTGTATTGCTTTAAGGTATCTCCATATTGCTTTCCACAGATGCTGAACTATTTCTGACAGTCCCCTCTTAATACTATCACAATGGGAATTAAATTTCAACATGAGTTTTGGAGGAAACATTCAAATCATAGCAATTATGAATATGCTGTTTGCTCACTAATTTTTCTTTTTTTTTTTCTGAGACAGAGTCTCACTCTGTTGCCCTGGCTAGAGTGCTGTGACATCAGTTTAGCTCACAGCAACCTCGAACTCCTGGGCTTAACCAAACCTTCTGCCTCAGCCTCCCAAGTAGCTGGGACTACAGGCATGTGTCACCATGCCTGGCTAATTTTTTTTCCATACATTTTTAGTTGGCCAATTAATTTGTTTCTATTTTTTAGTAGAGATGGGGTCTCACTCTTGCTCAGGCTGTTTTCGAACTCCTGACCTTGAGCGATCCGCCCGCCTCGGCCTCCCAGAGTGCTAGGATTACAGGCTTGAGCCGCTGCGCCTGGCCTAATTTTTCTTAACAAAAATGGAATATATGGAACACATACTGGAAGGATCCGTGTGTACTACATTCAGAGAAAATGCCCTTCCATTTCAACCAACACAGGGAAAATGTATAGAGGAACTCTAATTTGTGTTGTTTTTTGTTAATGCTATTTCAATCATGGCAGTATTTCAATCATGGCAGTATTTCAATCATAGGATCATCTGGGAAATTTTATCACTGGAGAGAAGGTGATAAACATTTCATTATCCAAAGCTCCATTGTTTTATACCATCTTAGAGGCAGAAACTACCTATTTTGACAATCAAGATCTATTAAAGCAGACACATGGGGTTTCAAAGCATTTGAGGCACTTTTTAAAATTTTATATCAACCATTTCTAGGACCTAGATTTGGGGGCTGACTGGGATTGGCTGGGAGAAGTCTGCAGGGAACGTCAGGATTTGTCCAGAAAGTGAAGAAGCAATTCAGTGGGGAACCAAACAAGCTCATTTTGGAGTTGTTGCTGTTTTGTTTTGTTTTCCTTAAACCAGTTCATCAGTATAGGTGCACTCAAGAGTTTCTCAAAACAGGAGTTACAGACACCCAACGGTTGCAGCCATCAGCCCTGGGGCCACATTTGCCCACTCAGCTCCTGCTTCTGCCGTTTCTTTCTCTGAGTGGTTCTCTTGCTTTGAGAGCCTCCGTCAGCCCACAGACCCAGGCCAGACCTCTCCTTTGAGGCTGTTGTTTTGGGAGGTTAT
>VSMD01020537.1:0-85065 GCA_008750895.1 Mirza zaza
GCTGGCGAGCAAGGAAGACATGGTCCCTGTACCCAAAGGCAATGGAAGAACTAAACAAAGAGGTGTGAGAGAGCGGGAAAGGAGAGCTGCTGTGCACAGGTGGGGCAGGGAAGGCCGGCGTGCAGAGGAGGCACTTACACGGAGACCTGCAGGAGGAGACGGTGCTGGCCGTGCAGAGAACCAGGAGTTCTAGGCAAAGGGTCCAAGCACAAGGCGCTGACGTAGGCAGGGTGTGGCGTGCTGGGCCAACTCCTACCCTACCTTGCAGGAGTCACCTCCACTCCTGTTCCCCCAGGTAAAGTTCAACCTTGCTCTGGGGGAACCCTCCTTGCACCCTGCATGACAGCACCTGTGTCTTCATCACTGTCTGTTTACAAGCCTGCTTCCCCTGCCAGAATCGCTGTGTGCATGGCTATTGCCTGCCACACTTTCTGGAATACTGTTCTACATAATTCATGCTACAGAAGTATTGGCTGGCTGAGAACACAGGAACAATTATTCTACAGAAGCCATGGGACTCGAGGGAAGTCTGTCAGTTCTCTAGGTCTCAGCAGACCTATTTATAAAATAAGGGAGTCCTATCTGTCCTGCAGACTTGTGATGGTTGAAAAAGAGGACTTACATCGTCGGGTACCTGGCTGTGGGGTTGTCTCACCATGCTCCAGAAATGTTCACTGAGGTGTGGCTAAGTGAGCAAATGGCTGTAGAGTTTAACTGGTGTTGAAAAAGTTGGGATACTTGTGCAGATTCTTTAAGCTCTTCAGGATTATTTCATTAAAACTAAAACCAAAGTGCTTTTACTTCCCTCTGGCTCTGAGAAGTGGCTACTCTGAATGGGCTCCATAATCTATGCTAAACACAGGTAGTGCTCAGGGGAAGAGCCACAGGACTGAAATCCAAGGCCCTGGGTTGAATTCAGGTTCTACTCATTAGTTATGAGGTTTGGGTTAAGATCTTAAGCCCCCATTGCAAAATATGTTTGATAATTATACCTATGAAATAGGGTTTGGCCCTGTGATAATGGATAAAATTGGAGACATCAGTATGAACTCATGTACACACACATGCACACAGAGCAACAACTATATATATATGGGTTGTATACATACACATTTTACTTAGCTCTCTACTAAGTAGGTACAGAAGCAATGACATCCCAGTAGCAATGGGCACACCTAGCACCCAGATCCTGGCTGCTAAATACCACTCTCCAAAAAAAGGAACCAGGTCTCTTTAGGGAAATGGCTGATTCTGGGACTGGGTCAGAAAAAAATACAAGATAACAAGATGAGCCTGAATCACCTGGTAGTACCAGAAAATACATAATATCCCCCACAGAAAAGGTGGAGGTATGTCAAAGGGACACAGGAACAAACCCAAAAGAGGTTCCAATGGCAGCAAAGCTGGAAAACTTGAAAAATTTGGGCAATAAAATAAATAATGTAAATTGTGCTGCCATAAACATTTGGGTGCAGATGTCTTTATAATAGAATGTCTTATGCTCTTTTGGGTTGATGCCTAATAATGCTATTGCTGGATCGAATGGTATTTCTATTTTTAGCTTTTTGAGGTGTCTCCAAATTCTTTTCCACAAACATTGCACTAATTTGCAGTCCCATCAGCAGTGTTTCACTATTGCAAGGACGTGGAAACAACCCAAGTGCCCATCAATTCATGAGTGGATTATTAAAATTTGGTATATGTATACAATGGAATATTACTCAATTATAAGAAATAACAGTGAGCTAGCACTGCTTATATTATCCTGGATTGAGCTTGAGCCCATTATCTGAAGTGAGGTAACACAAGATAGGAAGAATGGGCTCCACATGTACTTGCCATCCAATTGGTACTGACTGATTAACACTATGGTGCTCAAATGGTGGTGGTGCTCACCAGGGATTCGGGGGTAGGGGGGGTAGACCCACATCTGAGGGATGTGGTGAGCTTTATGGAGGTGAGGGGCAAACCTCTAACCCTTTCTAGGGAGAGGCAAAGATATAAAATGTAACCAAAATGTTCGTACTCTCATATATTCCTGAAATAAAAAATAAATAAATAAAGTAGATTTGGATTATAACTCAAAGTATAAAATACATATACATGAGTCTATACTGATGTAAATAAGTGATTGACTGAAAAAAATAAATAGGGGAAAAGAAAACCATCTTTTATTTAGAAGAATTCCAAATAACACATGTAGATACCTCTCATTCTAGGAGGTGGGGCTTGGTCTTCCCCGGCATCCTTGAGGGTGGTTTGGACTGGGAGACTCGCTTCTAAAGAACAGGATAAAGGAAAGGGGGAAGGAGTGACTTCATAGTGGGGAAAGATACCCTTCACCAAGTGATGAAGGTTGACCTCACCAGCAACATTGTGTGGTCACATGTGACCCTGGTAGGATGTGATGAGAAGGGCACTTCACCTCTGTAGTGTTCTTTCCAAAACCCCACCACTCTGTCTAATCAAGATAAAAACAAACAACTCCCAATTTGAGGAACTTCTTACAAATGTACTTAACCAGTACTCCTGAAAACTGTTAATGAAAAACAAGGAAAGACTGAGAATCTGTCACAGACCAGAGGACACTAAGGAGATGTCACAACTAAATGCAACTTGTGTCCTGGATTAGATCCTGGAAAAGAAAAAGGACATTAGTGGAGAACCTGGTGGAATCCAAATCAAGTCTGGAATTTAGTTACTAGTAATGGATACACAGTAGTAATATTAGTTTCTTTAGTTTTGACTAAGTAATATTAAGATGCTAACCTTAGGCGAAACTGAACTTGGGTGAGGGGTGTACTCTCTGTAGTATCCTTGCAACTTTTTGTAAATCTGAAATTATTACCAAAAAAAATTTATGAAGAGTAACAGAGTTTGGGGAAGACTAGATGATACTACATCTGAAAGAACATTCTGAGTTCATTGTTGATTGTGCAGAATGAAATGTAGCGATAAAGGAAATAGCGATTTCTAACTGGACACAATTTCCTGACTGTGATTCTTTTCCTAACCTTACCACCTGAGACCGTCTACTAAAAGAGATACCAGGTATTTTATTTGACACCCAATGTTTAAAAAGTAAAAGTAAATTCCTGAGGTCAGCTTGTTAATCTCTTAGTGAAACAAGAATCTGTTGGGTGCCTCTTTCTCATAAAAAAGAGTGCAGACTTACTTCTTCCCAAACCCATGTATGTCAGCTTCCTGGGGGTTCGGATTTCCTGTGCATACAGCCCCCCCCACACTCCCAGCATCTGGTTCCTGCAGAAACCAGGTTCGGCATGGGTAAAGCCATTTCAAAGTCTGGGGTGCTTTCCTAAGGCTGTGAGTCTGCCTCATAGCAGTTTAAGTGGACTGGAGGCCCCAGAGAAATACGGAGAACAGGCTTACATCCTGCATATAATTCTGTTTTAGTAAGTGGCTGAAGTCAGTCTGAAGTGTGCCTTTGGGATGTTGGCAAGTGCGGCATGTCCCTCCAGCACAGCCGTGGTTAGGAAGGGGGTCTCTTTAAAACTATGAGGTCTGCCTGGGGATCTCAGGGTTAGGGGACCCAGGGAGGAGCAGCACAAAGCTGAGAGGCTCCAGGAGCTCCCGGCTCAAGCAAGGGCTTGTACGTTGTAACACTGATCCAGAAAAGAGAGGTTTAAAGAGCCACAGGGCACACAAGTAGGAGCTGCATTCAACTTTCATTTTGTGAGCTGGGGTGTCAGAATCATGCTTTTGCACAAATTTGCATGCATGTGTATGTGTTTGCACGTGTGTGTGCGCACCTGGCAGGCCCAGCAGCAACAGTCAATGCCCTGTTTTGTGTGCAAATGAGAGGAGTAGTGGTAAAAATAATCCCCCCAAGGTAGGTAACACAAAACTATTTGGGCAGTATTTGCAATGAGGCCTGCAGCTTTTCCCCTTCTTCCTCCCTTTCTTCACCCTCTCCCTCTATTTCCTTTTCTCCCCTCCTCCCTTTTCCCCTCCTGGTACCAGTTGAACATTGCAGATCTTTCTTGCTTTGATAAATTATGAATGAAGTTTGCCCTTTGGAACACATGGTAGATAGTAGTAGGGAGATGTGGCCACAGGATCGGCAGGAAGTGGGCCTGGAATTTCAGGTGAGCTACAGATGATCAATAGGAGGTTCATTGTGTTCCCCAAATGCAGTCCCACATTTTTCTTTTGGCCCCACTGGAGTCAGACCCCTGTTGCTCTGCCATGCTTCTCTCTGCCCCACGAGCTTCCTGGCACAGAGGGACCCCTCCATCGCCTCTGTCCCCTCCATCCCTGCAGCATGCATGTCACTGGGGAGATGGCTTGTATCACACCATTTATGTTTTACTAGAATCTGAAATGCATGAACAGCAAGACGTGGAGGGTACAGACAGAGTCCTGCTTGTGAGGACTTAGCTGGCCCAGGAACGGTGGTTCAATTCAGAGTAACAATCCCCAAGATTATCAGTGAGGCAGAGCACAGCGGATAAGAACCTGGGCTCTGAAGACAAACAGACCAAGATCCTCCCGTGGGTCCTGCCTGGCTGTGTAACCTGGAAAAACCCTTGAACTTCTTTAATTCTCAGTTTCCTCATTTGTGAAACAGATACACACCTAAGAGCATTGTTAAATGAGATCATGCCTGTAAAGTGCAGATGCTGGCAGGCCGTCAATAACCGTATGCTCCTGCTGTTTCCATTATTATCCACATACCGAGTAAGCACGCACCTGGCGGGATGGAGGGACGAAGACAGGCTAGACGCAGCTGCCTCCCCACGTGGTTACACCCTAGTCAGGAAATCTACACAACTGTAATAGCTCGGCATCTCTGTGCCTAGCTCTCCTCGTGTATGCAATGTGGACAACAGTACCTACTCTGTAAAATTAAATGAATCGATACATATGAAGCATTTGGGAGAGTGTCAGTGCATTGTAAGTGCTTGTTTTACAATGATTATTGAGAGGAGAGTTAATATTTTGCTGGGGAGAGTTAGGGATTAATTTACGGAGATGGTGGCCACAGAGACAAACTTGAAGGGTGGGCATGGCGTTGGTGCAGCTGTCTGGGTGGAAGGAGGGATTCCGACCAAACGTGCAAGGTGGGGAGGTGGGAGTGGGCTTGAGGGAGAACCCATCACCCACTGCTGGACCACAGCACAGGATTCACAGGACTGAGAATGGAAAGCAAGTTGGGAGAGGCTTTTGGAGAGTCCTGAAATGCTAGGTGAAACTCTGTGCTTAATTGTGTTGGCAATGTGGGGGTCCTAGGCTGGAGGAAATAACAGTACCTGAGGTGTGCGCTGGGAATATCAGTCAGGCCATGACGTGAGGAAAACCAGAATTTCCATCAGTGACGCAAATGAGAAGCTAGTGGCACTTCGTCCATTCATTCAGTCACAAATATTTCTTTGTATGAGGCACCATCCTAGGCATTGGGTATACAGTGGTCAACAAGACAGGGTTTGCCCTCCTGGAGGTTACAGCCTAGTGGAGGGACTGGCAGACGGGCAATCGCACGGGTGTATCCCTGAAAAGAGTGAGTTCGATGAAGGAAGGCACAGGAGCTATGACAAGGGGTGTCTGATCGGAGTCATCTCCCTGAAGAAGCAAGGTGTGAGCGGAAACATGAAGGAGGAGGAGGAATCACCCGGAGGAAGGACCAAGGGAGGAACTGCTGATCATGCAAAGGGCTATGTTGGGGTGACAAGATCATAGTCATCCTACAGAAAGGCATTTCTGGCATCAGTGTGGAAAATGTTGGGAAGAGAGCAAGAGCAGATGTGGTCGGACAGCTGGGAAGCTACAGCAGGAGTGACATCAGCAGCTGACTGGGAGAATACTGCATGCGATGATACTGTGCACCCCAAACATGGGTGGATCTCGCAGACAAAGGAAGCCAGGCACAAAGGAGCACATACTGTGTGAGTCCATTTATGTGAAGTTCAATAATAGCATTTTATATAAGTGAACTAATCTGTGCTGATGGATTTCAGAGTAGTGGCTACTTCGGTGACTGCTGACCAGGAGAAACATGACATGAGGAAGCCTTCTCGTGGGGTGGAAATGGTCTACATGTACATCTGTGGTTCACCTGCCTTTGGTAGGCAGGTCATTCTAGGTGATAATTCATACATGCTATGTAGGAGCGATTTGTATGCCCTGGAAATGAAAAAGGTAATTTTTAAAAAATATAGGCTCAACATGTAATGTTCAGGGGGAAAAGTAGGGCATAAAATTGTATAAACATTGTCATGACTTTCAAAGGAATCATTAATACAATATAATTTATTTTAAAAATTAAAAGGCAAGCAAGCAACGTTCTAACACCGGTGGTGTCTGGTGGTGGGATTTCAGCTGACTGTCGTGAGGAACTCCCCAGGGGAGTTGCAGAAACACGGGTAACGAAGGTTACGAGCCCACCCAAGCTCTCCGATCAGAACAGGGCTGGGAATTAGCTTCCTCCACTATGCAAAAGGGGTAGCAATGGCGCCTGCATCCCAGGGTCACTTGGGGTCTAACTGAGATGAAGCATAAGCCTCTTCACCCAGCGCCTGGCACACGGCGCGTGCTCGGTAAGTGCCAGTTGTTGCTACTGAAGACAACCTCAGAGGCAGAGGCCAGCGAGGCTGTCCACGTTTACACTGACTGTCCCTCTTTCCCGGGTCATCTGCAGAGACAGGGGCTGGCGAGGGGGGGTTGAGCCGGAGGGTGACGGTCCAGAACAGTCCCCAGGGGACGTGGAGGGGGCTCCCAGGGAGCAGTACAGACCTCCAGCACCACTGAAGGCCCAGCCGGGCGGAGGCTGAACGTTTCAGCATGAAATCCTCCAGTTTCCTCCAGAGAGAGAGGATGGTTGCAATGCTATGGAGGTGGAATTGAAAAGGCGGTTGGGATGGGAAGACAAGGATTTGAAATTTCAGGAAACCAAATGGGACAGTTTAAAGTTGAACTTTTTGTGGCAATGTATAGCTGTGGCTGCAGTGTATACATGACATGATGTTATTGCAAGAAATCACAAAAGCCCCTATCACTCGCCTTCCTACACAGAGACTCGGTTCCTCCTTGCAACGGCAGTGAATATTATGATACAATATTCACATGCTGCTTGAACACATGAAAAGTTTTTTTCTTTTTTTTTTAAAATTAAAATCAACTCTTCCAGAAACCAGGGAAGCCCACAGCTCCTCAGGTGGAATTAGGGTAAATTTAATTGGTACTTAGTCAATGATCAAGGAAGCACGAAATACATTCACACTCCAGGCATTTGCATCCCTTTCTTCCTGCTCAAGGAGACAGGCTTATAATATTTAATATTATCAGTCAGCAAAATTATGATTATTGTTTAGGCCACAAAGTACTAAAATGGCCATTTTAACATGAATAAAAAAGAAATTATAATTAAAATAGAAACCTGGTTGTGTTATATACAGAAAAATTGCAATTGTGAAAAACGAGGCATAGAATTTTTTTCTTTTACAGGAAGCTTCCAAAAATCAATATTGTGAGGCCTAACTGGATTTAATATCATATTGTCACCCAGAGTACGGGGAGGGAATTGTGTCAACATTTGCAGCCTTGTCTCTGACTGCAATCCAATTAATATTTGCCCGCAATGATAAAATGCACACAGGGTATTCAGAACAACTCTCTCCGAATAATAATGGTATCAATAATAATTACATAAGCCATCATTTTTCTTAACACTTTTTTAGGTAGCAGGTATTGTACTAAGCATTTTGTATGTACTGGCTCACCTACTTCCCACAATAAACCGATGAGGGAGGTATTTTACTATAACCCACTGTATAGGTAAGAACAACGACGCTCAGAGGAGGGGGTGACCAGCCGCCTAGGTTTGCTCTTGCTTGATTTTTAGGTCGTAGACAGGGACTTAAACCTCTGTGCTGTTTGGCTGATCAGATTTCGAAAGTACTGCCAGCCCAGCTCAAAATTACAGTTCACAACAGATGAACAGCAAAGACATTCTTTGGTGGCCTGGGGGAGGATGTTATTTTATGCAGTTGTAATTGAAAATGTCCTCTTGCCGCTCCCTGTCCCCAAACCACCCAGCAAGTGGAGCTGAGCCACCTTTCCTAACATTTCCAAAGGGCTTGCATGTCAGCAGAAACTTCTGTTCAGAGTGAAAACCCACTCACCTTGGGAAGGGGGTAGAGATGACACAAAGGTTGGCCGGTGGCCTGTTTACAGAACTCCAGAGTGTGACACACCACATCAGCGTTCATATCTGCGCTGAGCCTGGAGGAAAATGGGATGAAACAAAAGGCTGTTCACATCTCTAAGGCATTAGGAAGTAGGAGCTATTTCAAAGGAAGGTGAAACCCCGGAATGGATTCTAGCACCCTCCACTCCTCATTGCAGCATGGCCTCTGAGCCCAGGCCCTCGTGGCTGCTGGATTGTAACGATTTCCTGCCACGTTGCTGTCTGCTACATTTAGAATGAGGTCCTGGGGTGGGCAGGGGGTGCACAGGGCTCTGAGCTGTGGGCAGCCTCGCACATGAGCGCTGTGATTCTTTCCAGGAGCCACAAATAAGACTGGGAAAGGAAAAATGGACAGAGGTGTAATTAGATGTGAACAATACATTTATTTCTTTTGGAGACAGGGTCTTGCTGTCTCTAAGGCTGGAGCAGCAGTGGCAGTATCATAGCTCACTGTAGCCTTGAACTCCTGGGCTCAAGTAATTCTCCTGCCTCAGCCTCCCGAGTAGCTGGGACTACACAGGTACATGTCACTGTGCGTGGCTAATTTTGTGTTTTGTTTTGTTTTGTTTTTTTTGGTAGAGACAGGGTCTTGCTATGTTTCCCAGGCTGCTCTTGAACTCTTGGCCTCAAGCCTTCCTCCTGCTTCGGCCTCCCAAAGTATGTGTGTGCACCACCACACCTGGCCAAGAACAATATTTTGAAGTTTGCTGAGGCTTATAGTGAAAAATCATTTATGATATAGTCTTAAAAATCTAAAATTATTTTCTTAGGCATAATCCAAATCATCTCTTCCCCTTTAAAGTAAATATATTTCTTATCCTTGCAGCAGAAAACACAATATAGTTGACTAACTTATTTCTTTTCCCGGGGATGGTGTGAGGATAGTGCTCTTCAAACATTTTGGTTTATGTCTAGATTTGAAGGGGCTAAAAAACAAACCTTCCATATCCATTTTCTCCTTGCCATGCCCCAAACTCTTCTTACCAAGAAAAAGAAGTTTAATGTACTACTTTGAATGAATGAAAAAGAATGAACTTATAGCACATTTTCCAGGCAAATTATTGATTCAAACCCAAACCAAACCAAAACAACAAAAACAAAAATATTCAACAACACAGGTTGGTAATACCCAGAGATTAATCTTTGCATTATGCGGAGGGACAGTGATGGATTCTAGAAAATACTTTTGGAGGGATTTGTTCCCAGCTCACATGATCACTTAACTGTCCCTCTTTGTCCAGAGAGCAGATCCCTGGTAACTGTGTTGGCATTTCCTAACTCCTGGGCGGTTGATTAAACTTCGCTAGACCACTGTTTCAAGCAGGACCAATCAGATTCTCTAACGAAAATTTGGAATTAGTGTTATAAAGTTTGACTTCAGTCTGGGCTAATCTCAGAGTAAGAGAAGCTGTGGTGAGCTGGGACCCTACTGTAGTCATTTCTTGCCACGTGGACTGGGTATCTGGGCAGCTAGTCTGCAGGTTGGGGTTCTGAGGGCAGAACCTACAGTGTGTGCAGCAAGGAAGCCCCAGGGAGAGCACATCCTGGGTTCCTTTGGTTTCCTTGTTCTGTTTTCAGCCTCTTTCGGAGGCCTGGATATTTTCCTGTCCTTCAGTTCTGTGATATGTAAGCTCTAGTTTCCATATAATAACTCTGCTCCAACCTCTCCCCGCCTGTTACGATGACTACTTCTACAACTGCTACAAGTGCTACCACCTTTCTTCTTCTCTCCCTGACCCTCCTCCTCTTTTTCCTTCTCCATAAGCAAGATCAAGTTGTCTCTTTTTCTTTCCACTGAAGGCAGTGCAGCCCACTCGTGGGCCAACCCTTGAGAACCACTGGTTAGTGTCGGAACATGTGGCCCCATGAGCTTGGCTTGAGTGCAAGTCATTGAATCTGCTCCCCCATCCCATTCGTGTCTCTGTTTTATTTCTCTGATACCCATTTCACAGGGATAATTAGGTTGTCCACTCCTCTGAAGGAATTATATACCTGGACATGCAGAATAACAAATGAAATTTAGAGTGGTAAAACAAAAACAAAAGCAAACAAAACAAAAGCACATTGGTTTTCACTTCACGAGTAAGCGGCAGTTTTGCTGGTTGCTGAACATCAAAATAGCGTTTAAAATCTCATCTTTGGCCCCTCCAATTGCTTGGAGGGGTCTTGAGAGTTTATTTCTACCATGCCCCTTGCCATAGGAAGAACCCCCCTGTGTTAATGAAAATGTATCTTATCAAAGCCTATCAGAGCTGGGGTGCAGGCTGCCTCAGAAATCTCCAGATTATTTTGAGGGTCACCAATATGTGAAAACATAAGCTGGGACCAAGGGCCCCCAAATTTCATTGCAGCTGAATGAGACGCACAAGGTGGCTGGCAAGATGGTCCATCAACCTTCTGTGCACACCTGAGTGAGGAGGGAAGTGCGGAGTTCTTCACCAGAGTCACTGGCTTAGCTCCAGGGTTTCTTCATGGGAGGTCAGGGGGTGGGAATGTGACTTAAAGTGCAAAAGGAGCCAACTTTTCTAAATAGCAGGGCAAGCTGCTTGCTGCAGATAGAGTCCATTACCAACTAATGTCTACCAAGGGTCAGTAACTCAGGAGCGGGTGGCTGTTTTCACACACCTTTTCTCAACTTAATGGTTCGTTTATTTAACTAATGGCTGCTATCTTTATGGTGGTCTGGTATTCGAAGAGTGATAAATAGGCCTCTTCTCAAGCTTTGTATTTAACCTAAGGCCAATATCCCATCTGTGAAAATCCAGAACCACCAGAGCCAACTCAGTGTGTGATATCCAAGACCTCTTCTCTCTTTCCCTTAAATAGAGCACAATTTCAAGTAAGTGAACTTGAATGTGGGAGTGGAGCTGTGGACCACTTAGTCCGAGAGGGAGGCTGGGGCTCTGAGCTGGGAATAAAAGAGGAGAATGGGGCATATGGTTACCCTCCAGGGTCCTCTAAGATAGAGAGTCTTCATCAAAAGACTTAAAGTGAGAAGTACTCTTTTGAATAGAAAGATAAAATGTTGGATCATGTAAATCCACATGGGTTTAAGACCGTGAGCATGTGCAAGATGCATAAGAAGTGGCAATGTAGCTCATCTACTCTGACCAACCTTGGAACAGAACACCTGGACTATGCATAATTAGTGAAATCTTTAGGAAATCTCCAAACCCAAAAGAACCATTCCCACCTAACACTATTTTCTTTTTCCTAGAGCAGCAAGTAAGGCCCAGATGGTCACATTTTAAAAAAGACTTTTACCTTTGGGTAGATGCCTAGTAGTGGGATTGCTGGATCAAACAGTATTTCTAATTTTAGCTCTTTGAGATATCTCTAAATTACTTTCCATAGGTATTGTACTAATTTGTAGTGTAAGAGTGTTCCCATGTCTCCACATCCACACCAGTATTTGTTGTTTTGGGACTTTTTGATAAAGGCCATTCTCACTGGAGTTAGGTGATATTTCATTGTGGTTTTGATTTGCATTTCCTTAATGATTAGCGATGTTGAACACTTTTTTATATATTTGCTGGTCATTAGTCTGTCTTCTTTTGAAAATTTTCTGTTTTCATCCTTTGCCCATTCTATAATAAAGACATTTGTACTCGAATGTTTATGCCAGCACAATTTATAATTGCAAAGATGTGAAAACAATCCAAGTGCCCATCAATACATGAGTGAATTAATCAAATGTGGTATATGTATACCATGGAATACTACTCAACTACAAAAAACGATGGTGAACTAGCACCTCTTATGTTATCCTGGATAGAGCTTGAGCTCATTCTTGTGATACATTCTTGGATGTATCACAAGAATATGAGGTATCTTAAAGGTATCACAAGAATGGAAAAACAAGCACCACATGTACTCGCCATCAAATTGGTACTAATTGATCAACACTAAGGTGCTCGTATGATAGTAATATTCACTGGGTGCTGGTCAAGTGGGAGGGGTGGTGGTGGCGGGTATACTTATAACTAATGGATGCAGAGTGCATTGTATGGGGGAAGGGCATGCTTGTAGCCCTGGCTTGGATGAGGCAAAGACATTATATGCAACCAAAATATTTGTACTCCCATAATATTCTGAAATAAAAAAAGACTTTTTCTCCTGAGTAGTTTTAGGTTCACAGCAAAATTGAGAGGAAGCTACGGAGATATGCCATACACCTCCTGCCCCCCCACACATGTAGGCTCATTTGGTAAAATTGACAAACCTACATTGACACTTCATTATCACCTAAAGTGCATAGTTGACATTAAGATTCACTCTTGGTGTTGTATATTCTACCCATTTAGACAAAGGTATAAGGACATGTATTCACCATTATAGTATCATACAGATTAGATTGTCACTGCCCTAAAATATTTCTGTGTTACACCTATTGATCTCTCTCTCCATCCTAACCTGGCAATCACTGATCTTTTTACTGTCTCCATAGTTTTGCCTTTTCCAGAATGTCGTACAGTTGGACTCATGCAGCATTGTAGCCTTTTCAGATTGGCTTCTTTCACTTAGTATGATGCAATCAAGTTTTTGTGACTCGATAGTTCATTTCGTTTTATTGCTGAATGGCATGTCATTGCATAGTTGTACCACAGTTTGTTTATACTATTGGATATTATGGTTACTTATAGTCTTTGATAACTATGAATAAAGCTACTATAAATATTCATATGCAGGTTTCTGTGTAGACATAAGTTTTCAACTTAATTGGGTAAATACCCAGGAGCATGATTGCTGGCTTGTATGGCAAGATTATATTTTGTTTTGCAAAAAGCTATCAATTTTTTCAGGTTTTTGGATTTTAGCCTTTCTATGGTATCTCCTTGCTGTTTTAAGTTGTAATCCCCTAATAGCATATAATGTTAAGCATATTTTCATACAATATTTGTCATCTGTATACCTTCTTTGGTGAAGTGTCTGCTAAGGTCTTTGGCCTGTTTCTTAACTAGGTTGTTTGTTATCTTATTATTGAGTTTTAAGAGGGTTTTTTTTTTTTGTATATTTTGGATAGCAAATCTTTATCAGATATGTCTTTTGCAAATAGTTTCTCCAACTATTTGCAAACTATCTGTGTTTTCATTTTCTTGACAGTATCTTTTGTAGAGCAAAAATTTTAATTTTAATGATGTCCAACTTATTAGTTCTTTTTTTTTCATGGATCATGGCTTTGTTGTTCTAGCTAAAAAGTCATCACAAAACTCAAGGTTATCTAGATTTTTCTCATACATTATGTGTAGGAGTTTTATAGCTTTGCATTTTACATTTAGGTCTGTGATCCATTTTGAGCTCATTTTTGTGAAGGGTATAAGGTCTGTGTGTAGATTTACTTTTTTGCGTGTGGATGTCCATTTGTTCCAGCACCCATCTGTTGAAAAAACTATATTGTCTTCATCATATTGCCTTTGCTCCTTTTTTAAAGATCATTTGATTATATTTTTGTGGGTCTATTTTTGCACCCTCTATACTATTCCTACACCCTCTATTGATCTATTTGTCTGTTTTTCACCATGACCACCCTATATTGATTACTGTAGCTTTAAGGTGAGTTGTGAAGTTTGGTGGTGTTATTCTTACAACTTTGTTCTTCAATATTGTATTGGCTATTACGAGTATTTTGCCTCTCCAGATACTTTGTTGATGCCTCTGAAATAACTTTCTGGGAGTTTGGAATCTATAGATCAAGTTGGGAAGAATTGACATCTTGATGATATTGATTCCTTCTATTCATGAACATAGAATATCTCTTCATTTATTTAGTTCTTTGATTTCTTTTGATGAAATTTTGTAGTTCTCCTCATATAGATCTTGTACATATTTTATTAGATATATACAAAAGTGTTTCATTTCTGGGGTACTAATCTAAATGATTTTGTGTTTTTAATTTCAAATTACACTTGTTCACTGATGGTATATAGGAAAGTAATTCACTTTTGTATATTAACCTTGTATCCTGCAACCTTGCTATAATTGCTTATTAGTTCCAGAAATTATTTTGTTGATTCTTTTGAATTTTCCACATAGACAATAATATCACCTGTAAACACAGACAGTTTTATTTCTTCCTTCCCAATCAGTATATATGTTGCTTCCTCTTCTTGTCTTATTACATCAGCTAGGACTTCTAGTACGATGTTGACAAGGAGTGGTAATAGGGGCATCCTTGTCTTGTTCCTAATATTAGTGGGAAAGTATCTAGTTTCCAGCATTGTGTATGGTGTTAGTTGTAGGTTTATGTTAGATGTTCTTTAACACGTTGGGAAAATTCCCCTGTATTTCTAGTTTACTGAGTTTTATTTTTTTAAATCATGAATGGGTATTGGATTTGATGAAATTATTTCTCTGTATTTATTAGTATGATCATGTGATTTTTCTTCTTGAGCCTGTTGATGTGATGGATTACATTAATTGATTTTTAATTCCTTTTTCTTTTCTAGAGATAAGGTCTCACTGTAGCACCCAGGCTGGTCTCAGACTCCTGGCATCAAGTGATCCTCCCACCTCATCCTCCCTAGTAGCTGGGGACTACAGGCATAAACTACCACACCTGGCTGATTCCTCAATGTTAAACCACCCTTGCATACTTAGGATAAGTTCTGCTGGTTGTGCTGTACAATTATTTTTATACATTTTTGGATTTTGATTTGCTAATATTTTGTTGAGGATTTTTGCATCTGTGTTCATGAGAGATATTGGTCTGTAGTTTTCTTTTCTTGTAATGTGTTTGTCTGGTTTTGGTATTAGGATGATGGTAGCCTCATAGAATTAGTTAGGTATTTTTCCCTTAGCTTCTATCTTCTTAAAGAGATTATAGAGAATTGGTATAATTTCTTCCATGAATATTTGGTAGAATCTACCAGGGAACTCATCTGTTCCTGGTATTCTCTGTTTTAGAAGATTGTTACATATTGATTCAATTTTTTAAAATATATACAGGCCTATTAAGATTGTCTGTTTCTTATTGTATAATTTTTGGCAGTTTTTTTCTTCCAAGGAATTGGCTCATTTCATCTAGGTTATGAAATTTATGGTCATAGAGTTATTCTTAGTACTTCTAAGATTACCCTTTTAATATTTGTGGGGTCTGTAGTGATGTTATCTCTTTCACTTTTGATATCAGCCATTTGTCCTCCTTTTTTTTTTCTTAGTTGTCCTGGATAGAAGCTTATCAATTTTATTAACTTTTACAAGAATTAGCTTTTGATTGTATTGATTTTCTTTATTAATTTCTTACTTTCAATTTCATTATTTTTTGTTCTAATTTTTATTGTTTCTCTTCTCTGCTTACTTTGGATTTACTTTGCTCCTTGGTTTCTAGTTTCCTAAGATGGAAGCTTAGATGATTGATTTTAGACTTTTTTTCTAACATAGCCATTCAATGCTATAAATTTCCCTGTAAGTACTGCTTTCACTTGACCCTACAAATTTTGATCAGTTGTATTTTCAGTTTTATTCAGTTTAAGATATTTTAACTTGAGAATAAAATATTTCTCTTGTGATTTCTTTTTTGGCATATGTGGTATTTAGAAGTGTGTTATTTAATCTCCATGCGTTTTGGGATTTTCAGTTATCTTTATCGATATCTAGTTTAATACCATTGTGGTTTGAGCAAACATTGTATGACTTACATTCTTTTGAATTTGTTCAAGGTGTGTTTTATGGCTCAGAATGTAGTCTGTCTTGGTGAATGTTCCATGTGAGCTTGAAACAAATGTATATTTTGCTGTTTTTGAATGAAGTAGTGTTTAAATGTCAATTATATCCAGTTAATTGATGATGTTATTGAGTTTAATTATAGTAGTCCCCCCTCATTCACAGTTTTACTTTCTGTGGTTTCAGTTACCTGTGATTAACCATGGTCCAAATATATTAAATGGAAAATTCCAGAAATAAAAAATTCATAAGTTTTAAATTGTCTGCTATTCTGAGTACCATGATGAAATCTTGCACTGTCCCACTCCATCCCACCAGGGATAAGAGTCATCCCTGTGTCCAGTGTTGCCATGCTGTATATGTTATCTGCTTGTCAGTCACTTAGTGTCCATCCTGGTTCTCAGATCAACTGTGGAGATATCACAGTGCTTATGTTCAAGTAACCCTTATTTTATTTAGTAATGGCCCCAAAGTATAAGAGTACTGTGCCTAATTTATAAATTAAACTTTTTAAAAGAAAATATTGTGGAAGAATAAATTAAACTTTATCATAGGTATATAAGTATTTACAAAACACAGTATATATAGGGTTTGGTACTATCTGCTATTTCAGGCTTCGACTGGGGGGCTTGGAACATATCCCCCACAGACAAGGAAGGACTATTGTATGTCTTTGTTGATTTTCTGTCCAATTCTGATAGAGAGGTGTTGAAGTCTCCAACTGTAGTAGGGGATTCACCTATTCCTCCTTGCAGTTCCTTCATTTGTTGCCTCACATATTTTGATGCTCTGTTTTTAGGTGCATATATGTTAAGGATTGTTGTCTTCTTAGGGAACTGACCCCTTTATTATTAAGTAGTGCCTCCCTTCATCCATGATAACTTTCTTTGCTTTGAAGTCTGTTCTGATAGAGTAGCTAATATAGCTACCCTTGCTTTCTTTTGATTGATGTTACCTTGGTATATCTTTCTACATCTATTTACTTTTAATCTATATATGTATTTATATTTAAAGTGCATTCCTTATAGACAATATATAGCTGAATCTTCTTTTTTGATCCACTCTGACAATTCCTGTTTTTTAATTGGTGCATTTAAACTATTGGCATTCAGAGTGATTATTGATATAGTTGGATTGATGCCTATCATATATGTTACTGTTTTCTATTTTTTGTCCTTGTTTTTTGTTTTATTTTTATCTTCCACTCTTTTTCTGCGTTTTGTGGTTTTGATTGAACATCTTATATGAATCCATTTTCTCTCCTCTCTTAGCATATCAGTTGTACTTCTTTTTATTCCATTTTCTAGTGGCTGCCCTAGAGTTTATAATAAACATTTACAACTAAGCCCATTTTCAAATAACATTATACCACTTCACATGTAGTGAGAGTATCATATAATAATAAAAGAATTCTGCTTTTTCCTCCTGTCCCTTGTATCATTGCTATCATTCATTTCACTTATATATAAGCATATATATATATATACACACACACACATAACCAAATACAATGTTGCTACTATTATTTTGAACAAACTGTGGGTTAGGCAAATTAAGAATAAGAACCATAAAAGTTTTTATTTTACCTTCAATGATTCTTTCTTTGATTTTCTTCCTTTTTTATGTAGATTCAAGTTTCTTACTATATTATTTTCCTTCTCTATAAAGAATCACTTTCTATGTTTCTTGCAAGGCAAGTCTATTTTCAATAAATTCTCTCAAATTTTGTTTGTCTAAGAAAGTCTTTATTTCTCCTTAACTTTTGAAGGATTATTTTGCAGGATACAGAATTCTTGGATGGTGTTTTTTTCTCTCAACACTTTAAATATTTCACTCTATTCTTTTCTTTATCACAAGAAGAAGTCAGATGTAATTCTTATCTTTGTTGCTTTATAGGTAAGGTTCTCCCCTGCCCTGGTGTTCTCTGAGCTTCCTACACTTGGGTTTAGTGTTTGACATCAATTCAAGGGAAATTTTCAGTCACCATTTCAGGTATTTCTTATGTCTTTTTCTCCTTTTCTTCTTCTTCTTGTATTCCTATTATACATAACTTATGCCTTTCATAGTTGTCTCACAGTCCTTGGATAAGCTCTTCTTTTTTTTTTTTTTTGCAGTCTTTTTTCTCTTTGCTTTTCAGTTTTGAAGGTTTCTATTGATACATTCTCAAGCTCAGAGATTCTTTTCTCAACATTTTCAGTCTATTAATAAGCTCATCAAAAGCATTCTTCCTTTCTGTTACAGTGCTTTTGCTCTCTAGCATTTCCTTTTATAATTCGTTGTTAGGACTCCCAGCTCCTACACTGACCATCTGTTATTGTATAGTGTCCACTTTATCCATTAGAGCTCTTAGCATATTAGTCACGGTTGTTTTACATTCCTTGTCTGATTGTTATAAAACCCCTGCCATATCCACTGTGTCCACTTCTGATGCTTGCTCTTTCTCTTCAAACTAGGGGTTTTTTTGTTTTGTTTTAGTTTTTTGCCTTTTAGTATGCCTTGCAATTTTTTCCTTGATAGCCAGATATGATGGATTGGGTAGAAGGAACTTCTACAAATAGGCTGTTAGTAATGGGATGATGAGGGATGTGTGTGTGTGTGTATGTGTGTATAACATTCTATAGTCCTATGATTAGGTCTCAGCCTTTCAGGGAGCCTGTGCCTCTGGACTAGGAACTTCACACGTGTTTTTCAGTTTGTTTCTCCCCCATTAGCTGGGACAAGATGGCTAGAACAGGCTAGATTAGGAATTTCCCTTCTCTCACATGACAGGCTAGAGCTGGCTGGAGTTGGGTATTTTTCTTCTCTTAGATCAGGAAGGCTTTGATAAAATCCCAACAGGTTAGGCCCTGGTTACTAAGTTCTTCTGAGGGCTGAGCTTGTTAACAACAGAATGTTCTGGTGTATTTCAACATGACTCTTTACCCGTTTCTTCCCCACCCCATACCACACCCCAACCCCCAGAAACATGAGGAGTTTTTTCCCTCCAATAATTTCTAGTCAAACTCCTGGAGGTAAGACACACAAATGTGTGGGCACACACCCCGGTGCCTGAGTCCCCTGGCGTTTTTGACTCTCAGACTTATCCACATGTAGCCTCCAGCAACTTGTCAATTACAGTTCAGGTTTCCCCTCCCTGGTACTGGTTTCTGAGGCAATTCCTACTCTGGTAAGTTTTGATTCTCTGTATCTACCCATTTCTCCCCAATTTTGGAGGCAGTGGTTTTCCCAGGGGTCTTACTTCTCTTAAGGATGTAAGAAGTTTTGTTGATTTTCCAGTTTGTTCAGCTTTTTACTTGCTGGTAGGACAGAGTGGCACCTTCCAGGCTCCACAATGTTGAACCCACCACATTTTAATTGATTTCCTTTTACTGCCTTTGCAGGCACAGAGGCATGCAGGGAGGACAGGGCTTAGCCATTCGGCATAGCCAGCCAATTGACGGTTTAAATTAGGATGGGTCATGATGATGCGGAAAATGTCGGGCAACGGAACATGGCTGCTTGCCACCTCCTGGTAGCTCCACATCTCCATGGGCCAGCGCTGCACGTGGCCAGTTGGAGGGCACACTGCTGGGGCTGGGCCCCGTGGCAGAGAGCCACCCGGGCTCAGCGTGAGGGAATGCCCCCAGGCCCGCGTGTTGCTGCCTGTTTCCGGCCACACTGCTTGCGTGATCCTGATTGGGTAATTTTTGAATCCCACTGTTTTTGATTGGATGTTAAAGCTTGTTGTTGATTGGATGTTAAAGCTTGTAGTTGATTGGATGCTTTATGAGCCCTAGCAAGGGTATAAAAGCAGGAGGAGAAGAGAGCAGAAGGGGCAGAATGGAAGAAAACCAGAAGACAGGAAGAGAGCTGTAACACTAGGTGTGCTGAGCCTGCTGTGGAGGAATAAAGACTGTTCTCCAATTCTTTGTGTGCCGCTCGGTTCTTTCCCCAGTCAAGAGCTGTAACACTAGCTGTACACATTGCTGCAACAATGGGAGAATAAAGTCAATGATGTTGAAGATCCTTATCATCATAAATCTCAAGAAGAGAGGAAGAATTCTCAGATGGTAGAGTAACGGAGCCTCTGGCAGGGACGGGGGGACAGGGCCATTTTCACTCAAAAGTGCTGAAATTTAAACCTTTGACATTACTTTCAAAGGAGGCTTTTTATATTAATTGTAGTTACAGAGATCTACCAACAGAATTGAAAAGTCTTCCTCATATAACTTAATACTTTTATCCATTTCTGGACCACATTCTTTAAAGTGTACAGTGAATTTAATCATTTCTATAAAGCTTGTGATTATCTTGTGAATAAGACAATTACATTGCTCTGTAATTTTTATGTGCCCCCACAAACCATTAATTACATTTAAGGTGTACCATAACTGTTATCAACTATGTTTTGCATTTTTATTCTAAAAATGTTAGTAGTTTAGTCCTCTCCTGATCTCTGAGAGGTTCTGGCCTTAGGACACAAGAATTTGAGATTTAGAGGGAGATAAATAGATGCCAGGAAACAAGACGACACAGAGACCAGAGTCAGGTTTGCTATGGCAACATTGAGAAGAATGGGGGCTGGACCAGACCAGACAGTGGGCAGGGGGGTGACCTAGCACGTGGTCACTGGCTAGGATTGGGCTGCTCCCTGAAGCAGCCCACCCCCTGCATGACCCAGGTTCTTGGAAGAATCCCTGAGTTCTCAGGTATCCTACATCCGTACAACATCCACTGGCTCTGCCTGTGGGTAGGAAATATAATTGCTGCATAATTAGTCCATGAATTATTGAGAACTGACTGGTGTGAAATAATGAGGAGGGATGCCCTGTGGGTTAGGAAATACATTTAATATTGGAAGACTGACATTCAAGTAAAACTAAATCATAAGGTTGTCATTTTCAGGGCCTACATCAACCTAGAGCTGTGTCTGATTGCTTAAAACAAGCTGTAAGAAGAGCACGCCATATGAGGAGAAATTTCTATCAGCTCACAGCTAGTATGGATACTGGGAAATTATAAACAAACAAAGCAAATGGTAGACAGAACCATGCAGGGGGCATCATTTATAACATCTGTCTATCTTCAAAGTAGCCCACCTCATGCTAGTGAGAATTAGTCATCTTAGGAAGAAAAATATTACTCCTCCTGTCCCCACCATGTACTCAGGAGTGGCTCCCTCTTTCAGTGACTTGCTGGGCCCATTCTTTCTTCACACCCATGCCCACTTGTCCCTTGTACAGTTGACATGATGTATAGTTGTGTGTGCCCTCTCTCTGATCCTGGTGTGTCACTGGCTCTCGCACTCACCACTCCATAGCCATCTACAGAAGGGCCAGTGGCTTCCGGATTAACCCAGGCCACTTCCCTTTCACTCCACTACATTGCTCTTGGGAGTTGCACCCTGGCACCCCATTCCGGACATCTGTGTGTGCTGCCCCTTTTGCCTTCTGGGCCTGTTTTTAGCTTGCTCATCTGGCTCCCTGCTCTAGGCCCAGCACGACTTCTCCAGCCAGGCTGACATCTCCCCCAATAGCACCTGGCTCCTATGAGGTTCACAAATAGATTCACTGAATAGGCTGAAAGGTTGTTTTTTTTTCTGTTTTAATACTTTTAAACAATTTTCTTGAGAGCAGTCTAGTCATAACTCATCTATAGTCATACTTTCTTTTTTTAAAGAAAAACAATTAATTAATTCAACAAACATCCACTGCAAGCTTTCTATGCTCAAGCATTGCACCTGGCCCTGGAGATAAAAAACTCTCTCTTTTCTTCCCCCTTCCTCTCAAGTTTTCTTCCCTTCTTTCCTCCTTGCATAAACATATAGTTGGTATTTTGCTAAATTCTTGGTGATACAAAGATGAATAAAATGTAGTCCTCGCCTGCAAAAGGCTTTCCATCTAATTAGCAACAAAAAAGCAAATGTATAATTAAATTACAAACAGGAGCGGTAAGTGCCAAGCCGGAGGGTCTGCATAGGGTATTGGGAGAATGTGTGTGTGCTTGAGCCTAAATGTGTGTCTCTGTGTGGACATGTGATCATGGGCATGTGTGTGTGTGTGTGTGTGTGTGTGTGTGCACGTGATCATGTGTGTGTGTCTGTGTATGTGCACGTGTTGGTGCATGTGTTCCTGTTATGGTGGGGGTGGGGCCTTACCATGAGAAGGGTCAGGAAAGCTTCCAAAAGAAGCGACCCTGGAGCTGAGGCCCAAAGAAGTAGGATTTGTCTGGGGTTGAGGTCTTGGATGTGCCAAACAGAGTGAACATCTCATGCAAATATCCTGAGGCAAAACCCTCCTGGTGTGTATGGAGAATTTCAAGTGGTTTGGAGCATGTTGTGCTGTGGAGTAGCAAGAGATGAGTCTGGAAGTGCCTCAGGGACCAGTTCAGGGAGAGTCTTGTACATGGGATTAGGAATCCTACAAAGGGTGAGAAGACATTGAAGAATTTTATGTAAGGGAGTACCATAATTAGGTTTGCATTAGCTATAATGTAGATTATGGAATTGCAGGCCACTGGGCAAGCCCCCAGACCTAGAGTCAGAAGGCAGTGGCAATACTAGTGGTATTAGCCAAGAAAACAGGGTCGGTGCCTTCCAAACACGTACAGTCTGGGGCTCATGATAAATCATGTACCATAATAGAGTGAGGTCGATATTAACAGAAGCAGGTGTATAGGATGACAGATCTCTGATCTCCCTGGCCTGTATGATTTTAAGTTCCTCCTGTCTTTAAAATTCTGCAGCTCTAGGCCACCCTGCCGTGGACAGTGATGCTGTTCTCTGAACATCTCTGCTCTAAGGCTAGTGGCATGTTGAAGCGGAACCACGTAAGAATGTTCACAGAAGCACTATTCAAGAGGGGAAGCCAGAAAACAATCCAGACATATACATTTATATGTAATAACATATGCATGATATAATGATTAATTATTTATATATTTCATATATAATAAAACTATAGAAAAACTTCTGTACATTTTTTTTTTTTTGACAGAGTCTCACTCTTTGCCTGGGGTATAGTGCCGTGGCGTCAGCCTAGCTCACAACAACCTCAAACTCCTGGGCTCAAGCAATCCTTCTGCCTCAGCTCTCTGAGTAACTGGAACTACAGGCATGCGCCACCATGCCCGGCTAATTTTTTCTATATATTTTTAGTTGGCCAATTAATTTCTCTCTGTTTATAGTACAGACGGGGTCTCGCTCTTTCTCAGGCTGGTTTCGAACTCCTGACCTCGAGGGATCCGCCCGCCTCAGCCTCTCAGAGTGCTAGGATTACAGGTGTGAGCCACCACACCTGGCCTGTACATTTTTTATAGAAAGCAAGAGAAGGATGAAGATGGAATTTAGGATAATGCTCCCTTGTGTGGAGAAAAGCATGAGCATGAGAGGGAGGGACTCTAGGGTGAGATGAAGTTATTGTCAAGGTTCTAGTTTTGGGAGGTGGGTTTGGGAACTTGTTACATTACTCAAAGTTACTAAGTAAGTAAATAACTGATAGATGTAAGATGGCCATGCATGGATCATTGATGGGAAGGTGCCATGAACTGAGGAATATGGTTTATCCAGTCCAGTGCGCTGAGCTCCATAAAGAGACAAGGTAGAAGCATACAGACAGAGGATATAAAGGCAAGGAGCTGGAGTGGAAAGGGGGAGAGACCAGGAAATCTTTCAATGGGAGGGGAGAAGAAAAGACCCTGGAGCAATGGGGCCTGGGACCAGGGAGGGAGAGTAGGAAAAGGGCGGGACCAGGCTGGGGACTCGGGAGGAAGGCTCGATGGCCTGTGGTCAGGCAGTAGGATATGGTCATTTTGTTGTTGGAATTGCTTGTGAAATTCCTTCCTCTTGGAGAGAAATTGAGCCAGATTGCTACACTGTAACCCAAGGGGAGCCTCTGCCCAGAGTGACAAAGGATCTTGATCAGTTTCAACTTTCCACTATTAACAAGAACTGGAACAACAGCTCAGGCCTTTCCCTGGTCAGTATATCAAACTGAAAACAAAGCTCCTGCCTCTTGTTTTTCTCATTCCCTCCTGCCCCAGCAACAGAGTCAGAGCTACATGCCATGGCATACTCACAGCTTCACGATGTCTGGTCCAAACAAGTAAACCACTAAATAGCAGGTGGTCTTCAAGAACAGTTTTTCTAAGAAAAATAAAGAGGGCAAATAGAATATATCTTTATTATGATGAATGTAGCACATGAGTTAACGATGATCATCTTTATTAGGAACTGAATCTGAATGATTGATTTGTGATTAATTCAAGTATTTTACTTTAAGGATATGAGGGAAATATTACATTTAATGTATCCATTAAATGTCATTTCTGTTTTAGGTTTGTGTGAATGCCACTTGACTGTACATGCTAAAGATAACCAGTTTGTTATCAAAACACAGTTATATTTTTTATTTTTATTGTCTTTTTCAGGGAATATCTGAATGTTGGTTACAATATCATTTGTTGAAGCCGAAACAAACAGGAGTTGCATTAAAGTAAATAATTTGAAACGTAGCTCTGTTAGAAATACTTTTCTCTGGTGTTCAGTTGGGGGAGAAGACTTTGCTTGGGCTACTTAGTTTTTGTTGTTGTTATTCCCCCCCCCCCAAAAAAAGGCCAGCTATTACAGGTGTCCCTGTGTTGCCATCTTCATCAAAGAACACAGATACACATGACACACATACACAATCATGAATGAAATAATCTCCCCTCACCCCTTATGAGAGTATAAGAACATTTTGTGGGTTGATTCATCTACACAATCAAATCTGTTAGCTCTCTGATCCTGTTGCTTTAGCTTGTGAGTCTACTGTGGAACCCTGGTAATTTAACTTTGGATCTAAGTATAGTCGCAGACAGATACGCTGTCCTGGAAAGAGATGGAAAATCACATATGCGAGAATTTATGTTGTCATGATGCATCTCAAACGGGGGACCCAGGCCTGGCTTGGAGGGTGGAGTGGTGAAACAACAGAATAAATACAGTGAACTCTCCCTGGCATTTCAATTTTACTAATGTTCAGTAATATTAAATATTATTTTTATATTAAGATAGATGTGTTCATATGACTTGCTTTATAATAAAGCATGAGACTTGAAACACATTGTGCTCTTGAAGTACGAAATTAAAACCGTATCTCCACATTACTACTGATCTCACGGGAATAAAAAATTATAAGGGAATACTATGAACAGTCACATAACAATAAATTAGATAATTAAATGAAATGGAAAAATTCCTAGAAAGACACAGAATGCCAAAAAGTGACTGGAGAATGAATAGACAATTTTAATAGACATATAACAAGTAAAAATATTGAATTAGTAACCCAAAACTTTTCACAAACAAAAGCCCAGGACAGAATGGTTTCATTGGTAAATTCCCCCAATAAAGAGAACTACAGACCAAAATCTCTTATGAATATAGCCACAAAGATTCTTAACAAAACACAAGCAAATAAAATCTAGCAATATAGAAAAAGTTATGCACCATGATCAAACAATATTTATCCCAGAAATGCAAGATTGGTTTAACAACTGAAAATCAATGAAGTATACCACATCAATAGAATAAAAACACATACTATATGATCATCCAATACATGCAGAAGATACCTGAAAAAATACAGCACCTTTTTATTATTAAAACCCCCACAAAATAAAAATAAAAATAAGAAAAAAAAGGAATTTCTTTAACCCGATAAAGGTTATCTATAAAACCCCATGACTAACATATTTCATGGTGAAAGATTAAACACTTCCCTCCTAAGATTCAGGAAAAGATAAGAATATCTGCTCTTACCACTTCTATTCAACATTATACTGGAAATTCTAGTCACGAGAAGTAGGCAGGAATAAAAGTAAAACGCATCTAGATTGAATAGAAAGAAGTAAGCTATTTTGCAAATGACATGATCTCATATGTAGACAATCCTAAGCAATCCATCAAAAAGCCCTAAGAACCAATAAATGAGTTCATCATGGTTGCAAGATAGAAGATCAATACGCAAAATCAATTGTATTCCTATATAGCAGAAATGAGAACTTAAAAAATGAAATTAAGAAAAAACAGTTCCAGGGCAAGATGGCTGATTTAGAAATACTGGTTGCCAGATTGTCTCAGAAAGAAGGAAAAGTTTTAGGTTGAAAAAAAAATACATAGTTCAAGTGCAATTCTGGGAGGAAAGTGCCAGAACCTACACAAGATTCCACAGGAAAATGTTGTGGAGCAGAAGAAGAAGGAGCAAGATTTTGGCAGAGATCAACCCCCTGAAAAACTTGGAGTCCTGTGGAAGGGGTAGGTGGGGTTTTGTTTCTCTTTACCGCACACCTCTGGTAGTCAACAGGTTCCTGAGCTGCTGGAGAGCTTCTCTACCCTCACGAGCCCCAAAGCTGCTGCTGTCAGTGAACTGGGAGCTTCTTGAAAAAGCACTGGGCTGCCAGCCCTCTTTGGGTTGCTCCTTGTCACCACAGACCTGAGCTGAGACCATAGGCCCCATGCAGGTTCTCCACCCACTATTTTTCTTTGTCCCCCCCAGAAAGCTTCAGTGCCTCAGTTTCCATGTCACTGGTTCCCACACAAACATTTCCCAACTCCTTCCCAGACTGTGGTGGCCACGGGGCCAGTGGGTCCTGGGGATCTGTGTGATCTTAGAGTTCGGATATTCTGGGCAGACTGCCTTACGGGGAGAGGGACAAAGGTGACCAGAGTGCCAGCTCTTTTCCCAGACTCTTTTCCTCTCCCCCGCCCACTGCTGCTGAGTGGCACTGGTTCTTCAAGGGAGATTGAGCCAGGGTCCTCAGGAGTGGCTTCTTCCCTGCTATTGGTTCGTTGACTACATTGAGGCTTCCACAGAGAGTGGGACTCACAACTTTCTTCTTAAAGACCTGCAGTAGACCAAGGGGTGCTCAGACTTTGAGATCTATGCCTGGTAGCCCTCCCTGGTGCTGCTCACCTGGCTGCTCCGGCAGAGCAGGGCACACCCCAAAGTGGAGAGACATTAAGCCTACTTGAGCATACCATGGGCAACTCAGGACCAACATGCTTCTCCCTCATGTGGTCAGGGCTTGAACTTGGGGGACCAAGGGACAGCCCTCCAGGCTGGACCCTGTACCCCCAGGGCTCAATTGTGTTGTTGATCAGGGGCATAGAGGGGAGATCTGTGAACTAATCTTGGGAGGTGAGGGAGCCCATGTGGGCAGAATTGAAAGGAGAGTGCAGTGTGGGTCCAAGCTGCAGCATACTTGCAGAGCACCTCTCCTCCAAAAGGAAAGCTACACTTTTCATTCAGGGCAGGATCCTGGGCAGAGAAGCTTCCTTGTGCCCACTGTTGTGAAGCTTGAATGCAGGCTCCTCTGACCCAACCCTGCACAGCCTTGCTCTTCTATGCCCCTCTACTGTGGTGGAGAGTAAGGAGTCCTCTGGGAGCTCCAGAGCCCCTGCCACTAACTGGAGAATCCGAGTGCTTCTCCTGATGGACTAGAGCCAATCAAATGTCTCCCCAAACACCATTGCAGCTGGTTCCTTCCTGCAAGCACCACCTACTGGCAGAGAGGACAATTTGTATAGCCCATTACACCATTTCCTAATTCAATCATATAGGGCGTAGCTGACTCTTACCTACAAGCATCACATACTGTCTCAGAGATTAAACTTGGAATCCCAATATACTTCACACAAGGCTGGGGAAAGAGAAAGGATTTCAAAGACCTCCATCTTTCCTTGTCAACAAGAGACAGGGAATCTGCTCACACAAAGTACACCATCACTATAGCCTTCAAATAACTAGCAATTGAGAAAATCACCACATTAAGGATAACCAAGGTATCCATCCAGAACCTAGAATCTCATCAAAGTACCCCTAAGGAAAGCCAAAGGTTCATACCCAACATATGCTACAGACACACCCTTAAGAGAGAGAGGGGAAAACCCCCATCTAATAAAAAGAAGATCCAAAATCAAGTTATAGCTGCTCCATATGAGAAGAAATTAGTGTAAGAACTCCAGGAGTATTAAAAATCAGTGAAAGGACACCCATGTCTCTAGCAATAGATCTCAACCAAAATGAAAAAAAAATGACATGATAGATAAAGAATTCCAAATAAGGACTGTGAGGAAGCTCAATGACATCCAAGTGAAAATGGAAGACAAATTTAAATAAATGAGAAAAATAATTCAGGAAGTGAACGAAAAATTTACTACAGAGATAGCTATATTAAAAAGAACCCAAATAGAACCTCAGGAAATAAAAAATTATTTAGGGAAGTACAAAACACAATGGAAAGTTTTAAGAATAGATTAGAATAATCAGAAGAAAGAATTTCAGAGATTGAAGACAACTCTCTCAAATTAATCCAGTCAAAAATAAAGAACAAAGGATCAAGAGGAATGAACAAAGTCTATGAGAAATATAGGATTATACAAAATGACCAAATATAAGAATAACAGACATCCCTGAGGGTGAAGAAGAAAAGGCACAAGGCCTGGAAAATCTGTTTGAGGGAATAATTGAGGAAAGTTTCTCTGATCTTGTTAGAGATTTAGAAATCCAGATACAAGAAGCTCAATGAATACCTGGGAGATTCATTGCTAAAAGGGAATCACCAAGGCATATAATCGTCAGACTGACCAAAGTCAACATAAATGAGGAACTCCTATGAGCTGTGAGGCAAAAATGCCAAGTAACTTACAAAGGAAAAACCACAAAACTAACAGCAGATTTCTCAAGAGAAACTGTATAAGCCAGAAAGGAATGGGGTCCTATCTTTAGTTTCCTTAAACAGAACAACTGCCAGCCAAGAATTTTGCATCTTGCTAAAATAAGTTTTATTTTATTATTTTATTTTTGTTCTAGCCAATGCATTCCTTTTATTTTATTTTATTTTATTTTATTTTAATTTTAGAGTATTATGAGGGTACGAGTGTTAAGGTTACTTATATTGCCCATGCCCCCCTTCCCCCTCAAATAAGAGCTTCAAGCATGTCCATACCCCAAACGTTGCACCTCTTACTTGTTGTGGTTGTAAATACCCCTCCCCACCTCCCCCCTCCCACTCTCCTGACACCCAATAAATGTTACTCCTATATGTCAATGAAGGAGAAATAATGTCTTTCCCAGACATGCAAACACTAAGGGAACTTGTCACCACTAGACCTGCACTACAGGAAATGCTTAAAAGTGCACTGTACATGCAATAACACAATAAATACATACCAGTATAAAAACGCCGCAAAGTTATAGCTAACATCTCTTATAAAACAATAGCACAAGATGGAAAACAAAATAATAAGGTCATCCAACATGTTGAATGGAAGAGCTTCCCAGATGTCAATACTAACACTCAACATAAACAGCCTGAATTCCACACTTAAAAGACATAAACTGGCCAAATGGATGAAAAAACACAACCAAAGTATCTACTGTTTCCAGGATACACATCTCTTCCACAAGGACTCACACAGACTCAAGGTGGAGGGATGGAAAAAATATTCCATGCAAACAGAAAACAAAAGTTAACAGGTATAGCCATTCTCATATCAGATAAAATATATTTTAAATCAACAATGGTAAAAAGAAAGACAAAGACAGTCATTATATAATAGTAATAGGAGCAATTCAATAAGAAGACATAACAATTCTGAATATATATGCACCTAAAACAGGAGCTCCCAGTTTCATAAAGCAAATTATTCTAGATCTAAGCAAAGAAATAAACAGTAGCATCATAATAGAGAGTTCAGCACTTCACTGACAGAAATGGACAGATCATCAAAACAGAAAATGAATAAAGGAACATTGGACTTAAGCAGGATTCTAGAACAAATGGACCTGACATTACAGAACATTCTACCCTAAAACTGTTGAATATATATTTTTATTATTAGCACATGGAACATTTTCCAAGATTGATCATATTTTATTCCACAAAACAAGTCTCAGAAAATCAAAAACCATTAAAATCATACCATGTATCTTCTCAGACCACAGTGGAATACAATTAGAAGTCATTTCCAAGACAAACATTCAAATACACACAAAATTATGGAAATTAAATAACCTGCTGCTGAGTGATCCTTGAGTCAATCATGAAATTAATATGGAAATCAAAAGATTACTCAAACTAAATGACAAAGGGGACACAAGCTTTCAAGATCTATGGGACACAGCAAAAGCAGTCCTAAGGGGAAAGTTCATAGGCTTAAATGCCTACATCAAGATCACAAACTAACAACATAATGTCATAGCCCAAGGACTAGAAAAAGAACACACCAAATCAAAAGCCAGTGGAAGAAAGGAAATAAGCTCAGAGCAAACTAAACAAAATGGAAAAAAAAATACAAAGGATCAATGAAACAAAAAGTTGGTTGTTTTAAAAGATAAATGACAGAACAGTAGCCAGATTAACCAGAAATAGAAGAGAAACTGAAATAACCTCAGTCAGAAATGAAAAAGGAGACATTACAACTGATACCACAGAAATACAAAATATCATCCATGAATACTATGAAAACCTCTATGCAAACAAAACTGGAAAACCTAGAGGAAATGAATAAATTCTTGTAAACACACAACCTCCCAAGTGTAAATCATGAAGAAATAGAAACCCTGAGCAGAACAACGATAAGCACTGAGATTGAAGCAGTAATACAAATATTTCCCAACTACGAAAAGCCCTGTATTAGATGGATTCACAGTCAAATTCTATGAGACATACAAAGAAGAAGTGATACTTATCCTACAGAAACTATTCCATAATATTGAGGAGGGAATCCTCCCTAACTCATTCTATGAAGCCAGTATCACCCTGATTCCAAAGCCAGGAAAGCACACAACAAAAAAAAGAAAACTATAGACCAATATCTCTTATGAACATAGATGCAACAATCTTCAACAAAATACTAGAAAGCCTAATTCAACAGTACATCAAAAAGATAATCCACTATGATTAAGTGGTGTTCATCCCAGGAATGCAAGGATGGTTCAACACACACAAATCAATGAACATGATTCACCACATAAACAGAAACAAAAGCAAATACCATATAATCATCTCAATAGATGCAGAAAAATCATTTGACAAAAATCTAGCACCAGTCCATGATAAAAACCTTTAACAAACTAGGTATAGAAGGAACATACTGTATTACAAAAGCCATATATGACAAACCCACAGAAAACATCATACTTAATGAGGAAAAGTTGAAAGCATCCCTCCTAAGAACTGGAACAAGACAAGTCTGCCAATTGTCACCACTTCTATTCAACATTGTATTGGAAGTCCTACTAGAGCAATCAAGAAAGAGAAAAAAAATAAAGAGCAACTAAATCAGAAAAGAGGACATCAAACTATCCCTGTTTGCTGATGATATGATCTTATATCTAGAAAACCCTAAAGACTCCAGAAAAACACTCCTAGAATTGATAAATAAATTCAGCAAAATCTCAGATTACAAAATCAGTGTATACAAATCAGTATTTCTATATACTAATATTTTAGCATTTCTATATTTATTTCTATATATTAGAAATATATATTTCTATTTATTTCTATGTATTTCTATTTATTTCTATATATATAGAAATATATATTTCTATATAAATAGAAATTTATATATATTATATTTATATTAATAATATAATATTTATATTATATATTTATATAAAATATTTATGTTATATTTATATATAATATATATTATATATATTCTATTTATAAGGAAATATATATATTTCTATATAAATAGAAATATATATTCTATTTATTTCTATATATTTAGCATTTCTATATATTATTTCTCTATATTATATATTTTAGCATTTCTATATACTAATAATATTCAAGTGGAGAGTCAAATCAAAAACTTAACACCATTGAAAATAGCTATAGAGAAAATAAAATGTCTAGGAATAAACTTAAAGAAGGAGGTTAAAGATCTCTACCAGAGGAACCATAAAACATTGATGAAAGAAATTGCAGATGACACAAACAAATGGAAAAACATCCCCTGCTCATGGATTGGTAGAATCAACATTGTTAAAATGTCCATACCACCCAAAGTGATTTACAGATTTAGTGCAATCCCCATCAAAATACCAGCAGCATATTTCACAGATCTAGAAAAAGTAATCCTAAGCTTCATTTGGAACAACAATGACAACAACAACAACAAAACCAAATAGTAAAAGCAATTTAAGTAAAAAGATAAGTACGGAGGCATCACATTACCTGACTTTAAATTATGCTACAAGTCTACAGTAACCAAAATAGCATGGTACTAGTATAAAAGTAGAGACATAGACCAATGGAACAGAATAGAGAACTCAGAAATAAAACCATCTACCTACAACCAACTGATCCTTGACAAAGCCAACAACAACATACATGGGGAAATGAAGCCCTATTCAACAAATAGTATTGCTAAAATTGGAGAGCTACATGCAGAAGAGTGAAACAGAACCTCTATCTCTCACCATATACAAAAATTAATTCAAGATGGATTAAAGACTTAAATGTAAGGCATGATACCATAAAATTTCTAGAATAGAATAGAAGAAACTCTTTTAGACATCAGCCTAGGCATTTATGACTAAGAACCCAAAGACAAATGTTGCAACAACAAACATAAAAAACTGGGACTTAATTAATTTAAAAAGCTTCTGCATGGCAAAGGAAATAATCAACAGAGCAAACAGACAACCTACAGAATGGGAGGAAAATACTCACAAACTATACATCCAGCAAAGGACTGATATCCAGAATCTACAAAGAATTCCAACAAGTCAGCAAGAAAAAAACAACCCCATCAAACAGTGGGCAAAAGGCCTGAGCAGAAGCTTTTCAAAAGAAGATCCAAGGGTGGTTAATCTATAGCCTCAAAGCTACAAGTGGGCCTCCAAATCTCCAGGTGTACCCCCTCAATTGAATCTAAACTTCACAGAACAAATATGTTTTAAATAAAATCCTTTGTTAAAAAATCCTTTAAAAAAATTTGTTCTGTAAAATTTGGATTTAGTCAAAAGCCCACACTAAAGGATCCAGAAGGCCACATGTTGCAAGCAAACTTAGGAAAAAATGCTCACTATCACTAATCATCAGGGAAATGCAAATTAAAACTACAATGAGATACCACCTTACCCCTATCAGAATGGCCGTTATTAAAAAAATCAAAAAACAGTATATGCTGGTGTGGATGCAGAGAGAAATGTACATTAATATATTGTTGGTGAGACTACAAATTAGTACAACCTGTATGGAAAACAGTATGGAGATTCTGTAAGAAGTAAATGTGGACCTACCATTTGATCCTGAAATCCTTCTGCTGGGTATCTACCCAAAGAAAATGAAGTCATTTTATCCAAAGGACACCTGCACTCAAATGTTTATCTTAGCACAATTCACAATTGCAAAGATGTGCAATCAACCTAAGCGCCTTTCAGTGTATGACTGGATAAAGAAAATGTGGTGTGTGTGTATGTGTATACATCATGGAGTATTACTCTGCTGTAAAAAGGAATGAAATTATGTCATTCCAAGCAACTTGCATGGAATTGGAGACCATTATCCTAATTGAAGTATATCAGGATGGAGAACCAAACAACACATGTTCTCACTAATAAGTGGGAGCTAATGGATGGGCACACATCCATTAGTACAAAGCTACATAAAGGATATGAAAACCAAAAAAGGGGGAGACCAGGAGGGGTATAGAGCAAAAACTTACCTATTGAGTTCAGTGAACACTATTCTGGTGATGGGCACAGCAAATGCCTTGATTTAAACATGTTACAAGATATCCATGTAATAAAAACACTTATACTCCCTTAAAAATAAAATAAATTAAAAAAATAAAATACCACAACAAAGAAAAACAATTCCATCTATAATAGCATTGAAAAGAATTAAATATTTAGGAATAAATTTAACAAAAATAGTACAAAGCATATACTCTGAAAACTGGATTGTTAAGAGAAGTTAAAGAAGACCCAAATAAATGAAAAGACATCACATGTGTATGGATTGGTAGACTTCACAGAAGAAAAAAACAGACAAATTTGACTTTGTTACAATAAAAAAAAATTTTTGTGCTTCAAACAATATCATCAAGAAAGTAAAAAGACAAACCACAGAATGGGAGAAAAGTTTTGTGAATCATATTTAGCCATAGTACTAGAATATACAAAGGACCATTATAACTCAATAATAAAAAGACAAATAGTCCCACTAAAATATGTGCAAAGGAACTGAATAGATATTTTTCAAAGAAGATAAAAAAATTTCCAGAGAGCACATGGAAAGATACTCAACATCATTAGCTATCAAGGAAATGCAAATCATAGCCAAAATGACATACAACTTCACACTTACTATAATGTGCTGCAATAAAAATGAGAGATAGCAACAAGGTTGGTGAGTATGCAGAGAAAACAATGCTGGTGGGAATGTAAAATGGTGCAGCCTCTTTGGTAACCAGTCTAAATACTACAGTCTAGCAGTTCCTCGAATCGCTTAACATAGAGTTACTATGTGATTCAGCAATTCTACACCTACATATTATACATACCTGAGAGAACTAAAAACATATGTTCACACAAAAACTGTACACAAATATTTATGGCAGTATTTTGCATGATGGCCAAGAAGTAGAAACTACTTAAATGCCCATCAACTAATAAACCGATAAACAAAGGTGCTATATCCATGTTATGGAATATTATTATTCAGCCATAAAAAGTAATGAAGTTCTGATACATGCTATAATATGGATGAGCCTCTGAAATGTTATGCTAAGGGAAAGAAATCAGTCGCAAAAGGCCACATACTGTATAATTCAATTTAAATGAAATACCCAGAACAGACAAATTCACAGAGACAGAAAGTAGACTAGTGGTTGCTTAGGCATGGGGAGGCTGGTGTTTGGGGGTGATGGTTAGGGGGCACGGAGTTTCATTTTGATGTAATGAAAAGACTCTAAAATTGATTGTGGTTTTGGATGCATAACTGGGAATACACAAAAAGACATCAAATTGGATGGTTTAAATGGGTGCATTGTATAGTATGTTAGTTATATCTTAATAAAACTGCTTTAAAAACATATCCCCTCCCCCCTTAGGTGCTTCTTTTCAGGTGGGCCATTGTGGAGAGGGTCAAGAAGCTTTGATGTCGTAGTACTCAGAGACTCAAGCTCCTTCACCAGCTCGCTGGCTTCTGATCTTGGAGAAGCTGCTTTCCCTCTCCAGACTTTCATTCCACATCTGGAAAGTGTGGGTGTAGGATTCGGGTCCCTTCACTATTGCATCTGCTAAGTTTGGAGACTTTCATAAGAGACATTCAGAATTAAGTGCGGGAGCAAGGCACTTTGGAAGCAAGTTTAAAGTATTGCTAAGGTAGAACTAGCTTAGCCTAGAGCAGAGCAATTTAAAAATGGACATTAGGGTGCTTTTTGATAAACTTGCAGTACTGGCCAAAAGGCAGAGAAAATTCATCTTATTTCCCATAAGATAAGAGCTGCTTGTACGTGTGTGTGTGTTTCTTAGAATTCTGTTCAGCTCAAGGAAAAGTGTACGGCTGCAGGGTTCTCCCCACACTCTGAGCAGGACCACTTGAATGATCAGTTTCATCAAATGGAGTCTGTGATTGTTAGCTTGAGAGGCCCCAGGAGCAATGGCTTATGAGGGACATGAGATTCTAAGATCAACACGGAAGACGCAGAGCAGAAATTGGCCACATCTCTAGAAAGAGCCAGATATCCCCAGTCAGCCATGATCAGACAGTAACCTGGCAGTTATTGATACAACTGAAGAAAAGATTGGCCTTAGCATATTGAAAGTAACTTACTTAATGTAAAAATTATACTGTTAACCCCTGCCTGTGACTAGGAAGAGTATTTAATTTCTACAGATTCAAAGAGTAGGGACTTGGAACAGCATAGAAAAAAGGAAGTGTGGCCATTCCAAAGGGCAAAAAAGGGTTAAAAAAAAAGACCAATTGAGCAGTCATTGTCCATTATGTGTTCATATACACATGTGTGTGTAAATGAAACCTAGGACATTCCAATGTATAAGTCACCTTCATGCTTACCATTATTTCCTTTCTCATACGAATCCTTTGAGGGAGTTGTTATTTTTATCCTCATTTTATAGGAAAGAACATTGAGTCTTAGAGAACTTAAGATCACAGACATATCAATCAACTGAGGTTAAAATCTTTTATTCCAAAAGCCCTTGTTATTCATAGCATACCTTTCAATATGCTGAGGACATTTTATCTGATACCTTATCTACCGCCGTCATTGCAGGTATTGTTGTACATTAACTATGAGAAACCCGAAACATAGTGAGACCAATTGACCACACAATTTTGTGACTATGAATTCCAGGATGCATGTGGATTTTCAGAACCTACAGAGTGTGGGGAGAGTTGCCTTCCCCATTTTCAGTCTCCATGAGTTTTAAACTATCATATTTCGTCGAGATAAGATTTTTTGCATAAGTGACCCAAGAAAGTGAAGTTCTGGCAAGGCTCTCAGGGCTTCTGATTCTGTTGACCCCTAGTGAGAATGATTCCATTAATCATTTTTCCATTAACAATTCTGAGATTCTTCCAAGGTGTTTACTAATGAGAGCTGGAGGCAAAAGCAGTGGGTGAAACTGAAGGTCACAAATGCTTTGCACAATTTGAAAAAACTGTCTTCCCAGGCACAGGGAAGAGCAGCATGATTTACTGAGAGATTATTCTCAGCAATGTTGCTTACGTGATTTCCCTGCTGAAGTTATGTTTTATTTTGTACTTGTTTAGCTCTGAAGGTGAAGGTAGCATTTAAAAAGAATTTTTTAAAAAATAATTGTGTGTTTATGGGAACAATTTCACCTCCTTGTACCCCTCCCCCCAACCCCATTCTCCTGGTTACCAGACAAAAGGCAATGCCCAGTTCATGTAGACTCTGTGAGCCAAGCCTGTTATGTTTCTGGAAGAAATCCTGAGCTCGAAGACAGTCTATATTTGTCATCCCATACAACTCACACAACCATTCTGCACACTGTCTTCCACAGCCATACAATGCGAACAGTACTGCCCACCCTGCCTTTCCATCTGTCAAATGTAACGACCCTTTAACCTGAACTGAGTGCTGTATTTTCATCTGGATGTCAATTGATAAAATGAAAATAATTCCAGACAGCTTTCTTAATCCTTTGAAATTGCACCCATTGAAGAGGCAACCCACCATTGAAACCCAAAATATCTACCTTGTTTCCCTTGGTGAAATGCCAACTTCCACTTCACCAGAATCTGCCTTTTAGCCTCTTATTTTGCCTCCACAGGCTCTGACATTTGCTGTTCTAAGTCAGGAGGAGCCAGGATGGTACCTCGAAGATCAGCAATGTCGTTTCAAGTTGTTTTATATTTTGCTAGCACATTAAGAAGAGAGGATAAGGTAGGAAATAGGAGTTTTAATAAGTCTTTCTCACCTTTGAACAATACAACTTTGCCTAAAGAGAGAGTGTCAAACTCAAAGTACAAATGGTTATACCTGTCAGCGTGGTCTACCAGACAGAAATGTCAACCAATGAAAGCAAAGCTTAGTGATACTTGTTCTTCACTTTTTTCCCTTTTGTAAAATAGTAATAATATTTTCTCTCATCTCGTCTAACTTACAACTGTGAAAATATCAAGTAAGGTTTATAACAGATTGTGAATGTTCAATAATAGGGAGATAAATAAAACATAGAACATTTATATGGGAAAGAACTATAGAGCAATTAAGAGGCTTGACCTGAGTCTATGTATCTTAACATGTATAGATATTAAAAACATAATGTTGAGTGAAAAACAAAAGGTGCACAGCAATGCATACAACAGACCATTGGTGTAAAATTAAAGCCTCTACAGAGAAGCATTATGGAAGGATGATGGTGGAGGCAGTGGAATTTTGGAATCTCTTTGAATCTCCACATATACACACAGAAGCACCTGGGTAGCAAAACCAAAACCCAAGAGATAACAGTTACAACAAAGCTAGGTATCTCCATGAACCCCAAGATGCAAGTAGGTAAGGCTAACCTACTTCACAACCACAAGACCTGTGGGTCATCAACTTATGTACCAGAGAAAGTAGAGGAAAGTGATGGATATCAGATAAATCTGAGAACAGGAGAATCCTGTTATCCTCCATGAATAGCTGACTGGTATTGAGACAGAGCCAGTTAGAGAGCAGCAGCTGAAAGTGGGAGGGCTTTTGCTCACCGCAATAGCTGGTGAGAGCAGGGAGCTCATGGTTACAAGGACTAAGGGCTGGAGTGGTCTGGTTCTCACAAACTCTAGAAACAGACCCACAGGAGCTCCCTCCCAGGACAGGGCCCACACTTAGGAGAAACTGCTGGGTTGGGAATAAAAATTGAGCTGGCTAGAAATAAGGTAGAGAGAAAGTCCAGATAAAAGTGGGTGGGAGAACAGACTCAGAAAACACCAGAAAGAACCCCCTCTCTTTCTAAAAGTTTTTGAAAACTAATTTCACATAAAAATGAGCAGCAGAAATGTATCTGGGTCAACTCCCATACAAAGTTATTATAAGAAAAAAAAAAGATTAAGGAACAGAATAACATCCCTACAGATAGTAGAAGCATGCCAGAAAATCATGCCAAAAAAAGAGATCAAAACATATTATTTCAAAATGAGCTAAGAGGCATTAATAAAATGGCATAAGACATGAAAGAACAGTAGAAATCAGAATTAGAAAAACTCAGATATGGAATAAAAGAACTCAGGGAAGAATAAAAAAATAACGAAGAAGTGAAGTCTAAACTAGAATGAACACAAAAACAGTATAAACAATAGATGATGTTTTAAGTGAAACAGAAAATGAAAAGGAAGAACAATCTTAAGACAAAAAAGATGAAGAGATAAAAGGTATTTAAGAGATAGGTAAGATATTGAAGACAGGCAAAGACAATTCAAAATGTGAATAATAGAAATCCCAGAAGAAGAAAACCAAACCAAGAAAGCTGAACAGATGCTAAAAACTTTCCTAAAATTAGAAAATATATATTTGAAATTACATTGAGAGAGTACACTGCATGCCTGAGAACATCAATATACAACAGCTAACACCAAGACATATTCTAGTTAGATAACTAAGCTTTATAGGAAAAAGAAAAAAAAAAAATCCTCTGAATTTCAAGGTAAAAACACCAAATGACTTATAAGGAAAAAGAAAATTAGATTATCAGTCGGCTTTTTAATAATATATTTAAGATGCTTAAGGAAAGAAATTATAAGCCAAGGATTTTTAAATCCAGAAAAAACATTGACTTTCAGGTATAAAGGGCGGAGACAGCCTGCTATCAACATGCAAAGACTCAGGGAATGTTGGTCTCATGAACCCTGCCTGAGGAATGAACTTTAGACAGCAACTCAACTACAGAGACATCCACATAAGGGCTGGTGGTGAACATTAATCACACAGTTGCTAATGGAGCTAAGGCCAAATGAGAGCGAAAAAGAAGCAAGTGTTTTATGTAATGACTCTATGCTCAGACAATGTAAGACAATGACGAAAAGGGTGGAAAAGGTGGAAAGGCATATGCAAAAAAATAATTTCAACTACTCTCAATAAAGATAAAATATGTTAATAATGGTGGTATTAGAACTGATATTCTGGGACTGTTACATGTACAATGAGGGATACATAAATGAGTAAATTATGGGATATTTTAATTCTATCAATCCCTTTATCCTTGACAACTAAAACTTTGTGTGAAAAGAGAGACTTCGTGTGGAAAAAAGGAGATACAGTTATAAAACAGAAGAGATTAAGGGCAAAAAAGCTGTAGTTCTGAAATTTGAAATTGAAATATCAGTATGAACTCCTTAGATATTTTATCTTAAAAATGATTCACTTACATTTACATACATATATTTCCTACTGCTGTCCACCGAGGAGGCCTAGAAGGAATGGCCAACTCAGTGGCAATGAGCACGCAGATTGCGGTCTTGAAATATTATTTCTCACCAAAAGAAAATAGGGCTGTTAAGAGAAATGATCAATGTTAAGTCTGCAGCTAAAAATAAATGTACAAGACAGGGCTGGCACACCTTGTCACACTAGTTAGTGAGGTTGCTTAGGCTCATGTCAGAAGGAGTCAGGAGTCAACCTAAAGAGGCTGCCACTGGTCGAAATGGGACTGGACTCAATGGGACCATTTGAGCTACGGAATGATAATAATTGCAATTGACTGAAACCCATCAGGTATGCTTAAATTCATGAGCTCATGATGATATTTTAAAGAAAACTAATTGATTGCTTTGTGACGGTAATAGAAAACCAATGCATTATTTTGAAAACTGATGAAAAAAGGAAAAGAATCAAGCATTTACCCTGCCTTTCCTCTATGGCATTTCCCAACAATGCCACTAGGGTACTGTGGAAAAAAATGTTTCTAAAATACGATGAGGAGGAGGGGAAAATATCTAATATCCGAATTTATAAATGAAAGATAAGAATGATAGATTAGAGTATCACAATTTTTAATCCCAAATAAATTAGTAAATCTCATCATTTAACAACAACAGCTGCTAACATCACAAAAAGAAAGAAAACAAAGCCACTTATGGTGGCCTCCTGAAGAAAGAAAACAATGCCACTTATACTCTTGCCAAAGGACTCAAACTGGAGTCTGATTAAGCCTTTGGTCAAGCCGCCAATTTTCAGGCAATAGAGAGCACAGAGAAACAGATCCAGTTGTACTACAGGAATGCAATCAGCGCCATCCAGACTGGGGAGAATTCTACGGGTCCAATTCCACAGCTATATCATAAGAAAACGGAAAAGGTGGCAAGGAAATTTGTAGGTTAAAATAGACCTAAAAGACACATCAAAAAATTAAATGCCGGGCAAGGTTATGGTGTCTAGGGATGCCCATGTGGGTGATAAAACTGTTAAGAAAGGCAAGGAAATGATTACCATAAAATTCAGGACATTGTTCTTTTGCGGGAGAGGGAGGATGGGATGGGACATGGTGGGGTCTTCTTTGGGGGGGTCTATCTGTTCTTTTTACCCTTGTAAACTCTATATATTCACAAGGATGCTCACCTTTCAATAACTGATGAAGCTATACATTTGCTTTGCATGATTTTCTATGTTTGTCTTCTATTTATCAAGAAAAGTTTTAAAAATATCATTGGCAGAACAATACTACACCTTGTTTATGGATTCGCACAAGTGAATGTGTAAGTATAAAATCTGACAAAAAGGAGACCCATTAAATTCACATGGGTGGGTCTTTCTAGGGAGGTGGGGGAAGAATGGAACAGCATGTAGGGGAAGCCAAAGAGTTTCAAGTTTATCTGCCATGGTTTAATTTAACAATAGAAAGATGCAATTTTGATGTAAGTATGTAACAATCTTAACAGTGGTCAGTTTGGGACACTATAAACTCGCAAGTTTGTGTATTATCCTCTCCTACTGTTTATTTTTGAATTCTAAACATTTTAGCCTGTGAATGTATATTATGACCACATGCAGTAAATACTCTGAAAATGCTTTGGTGCTATTGGCAAAATGTACTAAATAAATCAAAGGTAAAACCACCATTAGCCAAACTATCTTGCTTACCAGGAAAAATAACATAGGCATCCTTGATGAATTAGTTCCCATTAAGAGAATAAAAATTTGACTCTCTGAAAAAGTTTATTCATTACGATTGTTCAAATAACAGTATTCTATGAGGGAAATAGAGTTCACAATTGTTTTCTGCTAACATTGAAAAACAAACATACAACTTGTCTGAACCACTAGTTTCTTCTTTTGCAGGATGTGTAAGGGACTTTATTGTGATTCAGCTGAAATCAATGGAATGTTCCAGATTATTTTTCCATTGGGTTTTTGAGATCAGTTGTCTTCCTAGTGTAAACCTCTGTATTGGTAGATCTGTGTATGCATGTTAGTATGTACATGTTGGTCATGTTAACAAAAAATTATTGAAAATTATTTGTTATTTTGATTTCTTAGTATAGCAATGATCACTAGGTGAGCAAATAATTATTAATGTGACATATAAAATAACAATTGGCCGTTCAACATTTTATTTCCTAAATGTCCACATTCAATTTCATTCTGCCACAATAGATAATGAATGTCTGTAAGAAATTGCTTAGAGTGTTTTTTTTTTTAATTTCTATGAGCCCCATAAGAATATCCACCCACAGAAACAAAATGATCTGATTCTGCTCCATAAAGATGTGCAGAGTACAAACCCAGTCATGCTGACCCATGAGTGGGAAGACAAGCAGAGCCATGGTGGCATGACCCTTTCCATACTCACCAGGCAGGTAGCTGCACAGTCTCTCCATTGCGGCCTCCACGGTTGAGTTGTGAACTTGAGCCAGCTGGTCAATCACAGATACCACGAGCACACACCCTGCGGGGAGTAGAAGAACGTGTCAACAATGTCACAGGGAAACTGGGCTGGAGGGGCCAGGGAAAGAAAGTGTGTGTGTGTGTGTGTGTCTGTCATTAAGAACATCAATCTTTCCAAAACAGAGAACTTTTATTTGTTGTTTGCCTTTTGAAATCTTCTGTGTGTGCAAATGCACTGTGATTTGTAGTAAAATATAAAATGTGGCGAGAAGATTGTGGGTTTAGGAATCAGAAGGCTTGGAGATGTCAGTCCAGTTTTGCCACTAGTGAGCTATGTGAATTTGGGAAAGTAATTTAATCTTGCTTAATTTCCATTTCTTTTCAATCACGTGGGAGAAAGAGAGGATGCTTCAATGAGACAATGCAAGGAAAACAGCCCACACGAGGTAGACACTCAATAGATATTAGTGTCTCTCTTCCCCTCTTTCTCTCCTTTCTGCTTCATTGTGAATAAGATCATTCCCATCCTATGCATTCTCTTGTATACCAGGAGACCCAGGGTCAAATGTCTAATTTTGGGAAAGTGGTGGAAATTGCCTGACATTTAAAGTCATAAGATCTGGGATTAAGTCCTGAACCTGACCTTGTATTCTTGGACTCACCATGCAGCCTTTCTGAGCCTTGGTTTCCTCCTTGTGAAGTAGGTAACGTTTCCCATAGGGCTGCTATGATGATTAAATGAGATAAAAGTAAAACTGAGTGTGCCTTTGAAATCATAGCACATTGTAAAATATTATTTTACCTCACAGCTATAAAGCACACTGCTGGAAAGCATGCACCAACATGATAAGTGTGTAGAAGGGCAATACATTAAGTTAGGAATATGTCCCTTCTGCCGCTTTGATATATGATAAGTATGAATGTCCAGAGCCGCTAGGATGACATTGCTAGAAGATTCTAGCACTTGCCTTGATTTAAAGAACTGCTGGGGAAGCCCAAACCTCCTTTTTCCAAAGAAAAGTGACTTTTATTCTCCTATACACAAGTGGTTGGTCAAAGATCAGTAAGTATGTGAAAGGAAATTGTTAGATCTCATTGCAATAACAAGAACGGACAGACACTTGCTAGAAGAAGTTCGTGCCTAAGGAGGCGAGGGAAGGTTTACACCCAACATGAAGTTGTTCCAGGGTGCCTGGGCCTGGCAGTAGGGTCACTATTGTCCCTCTGCTTAAGAAGCTGGGGACCCAATTCACATATATAGTGTCATTAAAACCAAATTTCCAACCAGGATTCCTTAAGGGAAGGTGGCTGATAACAGATGTGAACAATACAATTGGGCATTTTTAGACAGAAAGAAATAAAACCTTCTATAAAATGAGAACTGTCCAATGAAGGAAGGAGACATTTTCACCTTTCTAGATGCTGCAATGTCTGGTGATGCTTTGGCCTTGGTTGTTCCATCCCCTCTGTCTTAGCAAAGAGATGATCTCCAAATCTGAGCTAGCAAAATCTTGGTAACTGTGGTCTTACTGGGCTCCAAGAGCACCCACTTGCTAATGCATTTGTCACTATCAGCTATCAAAGTTAACCTCATGCATGACACTGGAAAGTTTCCTTGCATTGCAATGAGTTTAGTAGCTGACATTTATTAGCACTTTATGATCTGAAAGCATTTTCATATAAATTGGTTTTATTTTAAAAAAATGACTTCAAAACTATGAACACAATATAATATCATTGTTGAAAAATTTAAAAATACAGTACAGTATAAAAAAGATAATAAACATCACTCAACTTACCCAGAGATAACAAATTTCACTTTTATTTTCAATATGTCAAATATATTTAATACATGGGAATATTTTCAACATTTGTAATATACTTTTACACCCTGATATATGTCTCTGTTAATCACCATTAAGTTGGGTGGAGCTAAATAAATTTTAACAATTGCAATTGAAGAACAATGATAGGGAATTATATTGCTATGTGATAAGAAGACCAGGGGTAGTTGGAGAGACTTTGAAAAAAACTTGGGTTCAAATATTGGATCAGCCACTTACAAACAGTGTGACTTTCAGCAAGGTACCTATCTTTCTGGAACTTCATTTTTAAGAGTTTAGAGTTAGACCATAAGTTCCTTGAGGGCAGGAATGGTGTCTTACCATCTCTAACTTTGAGTGGCTCAGAGAATGGAGAGAAGAGATGCTTACTGGCTTGAAGTGCACTGACTTGAGAGCCATGTGAGTAACACTTCAGTTGTCTGTTGCTGAGGATATCCCTACAAAGGGCTAAAGGATGCACCTACAGTTGCTTCCCAGCTCAGTCATCTCACCCATGTTGCTTCCTCTCTGTTCCAGTTTCCACTTGGGGACAGGGCTCCATTTCTTATTTTGGTGTGAAGCAACCAGTTCCCTGTCTTGAGCCAGGCAGGCAATCAGCTTCTGTAGCAAATGGTCATGACATGCAGCTCACAATCAAAGAGGAATATGGTGGAGATTGGGTGGTGTCTTAGTCCATTCCTGCTGCTTTAACAAAATACTTCAGACTGAGTGATTTATAAATCATAGAAATTTATTGCTCACAGTTCTGGATGCTGGGAAGTCCAAGATCAAGGCACCAGGAGATTTTGTGTCTGGTGAAGTCTTGCTTTCTGCTTCATAGATGGCGCCTCTTGCTGCATGCTTGCATGGTGGAAGGTGCAAGAGGACTTAAATGTTGTGTCCTCACATGGCTCTGATGGGTCCCCAGATGGATAAAATATAATCTCTGCCCATAGGGGACTCACAATATACTTCCCCAAATCACATGAACTGGATGGTAAATATCAGTCAAATGCTAGGTGGAAAATGATTTTGGAGAGACTATGACAAAGCAGGTGGAATAAAAGATGCTCTTAAGAGAGAAAAAAGACTTGGTTTGAAAGAGCATGGTACAATATATTTCTCCATATTTTCCACAATTTAATTAGTGGCAACTTTTCTTTCTCATTGGTACTTAAAATAATAGTTTCTTACAATCAATGGTGTAATAGTCTGGATGAGATGCAGGAATTGAAAACTCACAATAGTTCCGTGTAGCAGGAATATTGGGTGAGCATGGGGCATAAGATAACCTTCACTGAAATTTGTCCTTGAGGAGTGTCCATTCCTAGTGACCCCAATGATCAGAAACCTTGGATGCTGTTCCCTTTCCCTGAAAATTCAACTCCAGCACGTATTTGCATTTGTTGTAATCCATGGCTTAGAAGGATGAATACAAAGCAAATTGGGCTGTTCGAGACCAACCTGCTCCTTTGTACTTACAGATCTGGGCTTTTCTTCTGAGTTTAACTCAGAGAAATCCCATTGAGGACTCCTCTAACTGTTGTGGCTCTTTAGCACTGCTGGCTAAAATTGGAAAATCATTAGATAGATGAAAAGAAGCCAAAAAAGTCATCTGTCTCTGAAGACTGGGTGGATTTTACCACTATCACCACTTTCCCTGGTGAAGAGCGATGATGATGAAAAGGACCCCGCAGAAAAGCAGGTATCAGGGTTTGAAATGGTGAACGCCCAGGTTGGGCTCGGCTTTGATTTGGAGTCCTGCGCACTTGGCCGTCTCTGCCTGGCTCCAGCAGGCTCAACTCTCCTTCCAGTTGCACTGTTAGTTTAAGGTCTGCAGTGAGGTATGTTCTGAATCTTTTAGCAGCCAGAACGAAGAAATTGACTTTTCTACAGTCTCTAATAAGAGGTTTCACTTCCTCGACAGGTTAACGAATGTTTTTCCTGGGAGAGATGCATGGGCAGAGTAATTCCTCCCATTACAGACTATTCTCTGCTAATAAAAGGCCTGGCTCTGTTAAAGTGAGTTTGTCCAAGCTGCTGTTCATTTAGGGAGTGAGAGGGGGGAGCGAGAGCTATGCATTTTGCTCAGTGCTGACCCTCTTAAAACTTACATACGGAAAAATCTCTTCTCACCTGGCATCTGAAAAAAAATGAATATAATAGAACAGACACTCCTGATAGTGTTTAAAATAATAATAATAAAAAAAGCAAATGGGCTCGAATAAAAACACCTGCCACGGGAATCTGCTTCTGGCCACATACCGCAGGTAGACTGCAGACTGTGCCATGGAATCCTTTTGAAGTGAAACAGAACTCTTGAAACTCTAATTATAATCATATCTATGCTGGCTGGAAATGCAGCCAGCTGCAGAGAGCGGTCTATTAGATTGCCCATTTGTCTGAAGCCTGCACTTCATTGAAAAGCCTTGAAAGCACCTGGAGTTGTCAGAGCCACAGTCAGCGTGACTGCACTTCCTTTTTGACCCTGAGTTGGGCATAAATAATTCATCACATTGCCAGAGTGTGTCCTACAGTTTTCAAAGTGTTTTTGCATACATTATTGTCTCATTCAAACTTCAAAACAACTCATAGACACAGGAATAATTGCTCTCATTTTACAGATGAGCACACAGAGGCTCAGAGTGGTTAAGTGCCTCCCTAGTATGTGGCCAATAAGCCGAAGAGATGCAACCTGAACACCACGACATTTGGTGAAAAGAAAACAAGACAGAAAGTTATGAAAATAATCACTTAAAATGTATTCTACTGCCAGCCCTGCTTCCCTAAGATAGATACTAGTTACCAAGCCAGAGATGGTCGCACACAACCCAGGTACGAATCATCCTGCACCTTCAACCTTTTCCTCTGCTTCCTCCTCTCAGAGTCTGGAGGAGAAGGAAAGGGAATGGAAGGGGGGGGGTGGGAAATGAAGGCTACTTCAGATGCTATGGTATAGTAGGAGTAGAGGAATTTGGAGGTCAGGAAGACCTGGGCTTAGCTCCTTCTTTTCTTTCTTAGCTGATGTTTGGCAGTATAGTAAAACTGTCTAAACCTGGATTTTGCCATCCACAGAATGGAATAATGATGCTCCTTGTGTGGTATATTAAAGACGACCACAAATATTTTGCACTTCCTCCCATAAAGAGGTGGTTTTTCTTTCCCAGCCCTTTGAATCTGGCCTTGTGACTTGCTTTGACCAGTAGCATATGGAAAGAGGGGCAGTGTGTGAGACTGGAACCAAGTTGTGAGAAAGCTTCTGCTTTTGCCTTCTTTAACATTGCAGCCATGAGCCTGAGCCAGCCGGCTGGAGAGGCCCCATAAAAGGAAACTGAGGTGACCTCGCCAGCCACCTGCCAACTACCAAGTTTATAAGCAAGGCCATTCTAGATTATCCAGACCCTGCCATGCCTCCATCTACCAGTTTAGTGCAGCAGCAGGAGCGAGCCCAGCGGAGACCAGCTGAAGGATCACCCAGGTGTGTTCAGCTCATGGAATCATGAGCTAACTAAGGATCGCTGTGCAAGTGTGGGGTGGTCTTTAATACAGCAAAGGCTATCTGACACACCTGGCAAAACTGTTATGAGGCTTAAGTGACACATCACATAAAATGCACAGGGTTTCTGGAGCAGAGTGGGCGGTTAACACATGTTAGCCCCTCTCCCTTTTGCTGAGACATTCACAGGGAAGGGACATATTCTCCATGAACACTTTTAAAACCAAAAACACAGAAACTCATCTTTGAAAAATGTGTGCCATTATCAACAACATTTGTACTTTTCTAGGGATGAATTTTCTTTTATTGTAACTATCCAGTGCTTTCACTACATTTGGGTGGATTAGGCTGTGTAGAACATTGCTTTTATGAGACAATGCTCAGTGAGTTCCAAACTGCCAAGTTCGCCAGTAACACAGGCAATGAGAGGCAGCGTGTTGGACAAGCACTGGTGAAAGTGAGGGCCGAGGGCACCGAGGGGGGAGCAGGCACAGGCAAGGCAGGAAGAAGAAACTAGCAGGCTGTGTGGAGAGACACAGGATGACTGGTTTAGCTAATTTAGATATATATTAAAAATTAATATTAAAGAAATGAGAGTGGAGATGCCAGGACCCATCCATCCTATTACTTATTCAACGCACACTTATGAGCACTTACTCTGTGCTCAGGAGCTTGAGGATGCAAAGGTGAATGTGAGAGCAGAACACAGAGCAGCAGGGAAGACTGACGCCTAAATGACAATCCCAGCAGCGTGTGTCGTGCTAGAGGGAACTGTGAGGGTTTGGGGAGCACAGAGGAGGAAGAAATGAACTCTGCCTGGGGTCGCCAGTGATGGCTTCTTGGAAGAGCTGAGTCTCAAGGGAGCGGAGGACCTTATTCATCAAAACAAGACAGAAAAGGCTTCCCAGAGACATAGTAGTAGGATTTTTTAAAAAAAACTTGGAGGTGAGAAAGAGAAGAGTTGGCCAAGTCTAGAATTCAGGGTCCATGGGAAGGGAAGAGTGAGTTAGGAAGGGGCTATGTTGTGAAGAACCTTGAAGGTCATACTACAGAGTACTGCCTTCATACTGTAGAGTCTAGAACGCAGCTCAATGGTTTCCAAACATTTTGCTCTGTATCGCCTAAAAGAATTAGAAAAACTATGTGCCCCTTCCACATTTTAATGGATATTAAGAAATTATTAATGGATATCAATTTAAATAGTTGAAAGTGTGTAATTTTGGGAAGATTGTAAATATTACAATAGAACTGTTACATTATACCTTTTATATGTATCCAAAAGAACGTAAATGCAATGGTGACTTATACCTACCCTCATCCATTTAAAAAATATATGATCAAATTCTTCTTTCACAGTGAGAAATTTTACATTGAGACTTCTTCTCCTTGAATTCTATTTCAATGAAAAGTCTACCTCCTTAAATTTTCTTTTTCCACCATAGAATTTTGTCCCAATGTAATGTTTTTGATTGAAAGTATTTTATTGATCACACCATTATACCTATCAACACTAATATGTATGTATAAAATTTAAATAAAAATTTTAATTTCCTGTGATTATAATGCAATTTTTTTTGAGACAGAGTCTCATTCTGTCACCCAGGGTAAAAGTGTCATCAAAGCTCCTCTCAGCAAACTCAAACTCCTGGGCTCAAGTGATCCTCCTGCCTCAGCCTCCCCAGTAGCTGGGACTATAGGCTTGTGCCACCATGCCTGGCTAATTTTTTCTCTTTTTAGTAGAGATGGGGGTATCACTCTTTCTCAGGCTGGTCTTGTACTCCTGACCTCAAGGAATCCTCCCGCCTTGCCTTCCCAGAGTGCTAGGATTACAGGCATGAACCACTGTGCCTGGCCTATAACACTCTAAGTATTAAAAAATTCTTCTGGATACAGTTTTCTTTGTTAGTAAAATTAACTTATCTAAACAATATGTATTGCCAATTTGATAAATGATTATCAAATGATAAAGGTAAAATTTTATTGAAATTCTACCTCTTAGTGAAATTGTTGAGCCTTTTAAATTATTAATAGTACTTATATCTGTTGAAAAATATTACTTATTCATGTAAGAAAATGAGTTAAGATTCAGTATCATTTTTGTTCCTATTTCTCATTTTTCAAGATGTGATGAGAAACATATTTATTTAAATAAGTAGATGGGAATGGAAGGACTTCTGATATAGCAATGTCACTCAGTTCTTTGAACTCTTTCTGAGTTAAATGCCAAAAATCTTAGAGTGATCTATCATTGAAAATTATTTTAAATGATCTATAACCTGACAACTCTATTAAGTCTCCCTTCAATTTTGTTGAAAGCAAAGAACTAGAAACCACCTGACTTGCAAATATATGGTAAATCAATGTAGTTTTGTACTTTCTCAACTTTGGGGAAATATACCAAAAAATTTACTAAGGCTTATCTTTTCATCATAGCAATTACTATTTCACTTAGAGAGGGACCCTGTTCAAACCTAATATACTCAGAAAGAATTGAGTCTTTTCAATACACTTTTGCCTATATAATATTTTTAATAAAATGCTTTTATCTTAATGCATACTTCAAAAATATTTTTGTCAAATGTTGGAGCTGCAGATTTAGTACATTCATGTAATGAAAAATGTCCTCTGTAGAAACCTAGATGACAAAGCCAGATCATATTATTAAAGAAATTAATCCATCAGATTTGTCTTTCAGAAAAATATAACTTCATTTTTCAATTCTCTTTCAATATTTGCATTCTAAGATTGATAGACAGATAGAAAGGATGGGTGGATAAATGGAGAGAAAAGTGTTGGATGGGTGGGTGGGCAGATGGAGGGATGGATGGATGGATACATAGGTAAATAGACAGACAGACAAGTAAGTAATCTTAGCCTGTGCTTGATGTTACACTCAGTCTTTATCTACAAACCTACTTGCTAACATGAAGAGCTTTCACCTGCCTATAAATGCTTACTACTGCACTGAGGTTCCTGCAAATGTTTTGTTGAAAGAAAAATACAGTATTTGCTTTTAGATTATCTATTTAACTATCTGAATATAGAATTAAAAGAATAAAACAAGATCCCACCCCCACCAATGTATACTTAGACAATTTTGAAAGGAAATATAGCAAAATATCAATAGTGATCATCTGGGTTTTAGGATTTTGCTCTTTAAAATATTCTTCTATATCTAAAATCTCTGTGAAGATCATATGTTCTTTTATAATTGGGAAAAAATTCTATTTTATCATATACTTTCTTATTAAATAAGCTTTTCAATAGCTGCTTTCCACCTTAATAAGTTTTAGGGAAACATGAAATGACAATTCTGGAGTAACTTTTTTATTTCAGGTTGTCTGTTAAGTGTTTTTACAAACTATATCTCATTTATTCTTCACAGCACCCTCTTGAGATCGCTCCTCCTATTTTACAGATGAGAATTCTGAGGCCCGGAGAGGTTAAGCAATATACCTACATCCTTTCAGGGAACCAGTGGCTAACTGGCGATTCAAATCCAGATCCACTTTACCTTAAATTATATATTCTTCCAAGTGCAATACTTCATAGTCTTTTAAAACTGAAAATTATCAATTATGTTAATTAAAATATTCATTGATGTACTAAAGTCTATATGATTTGAAAGTATTGCCTCTCAGGCTGTGGCTAGTACTTACATTTTCTGAGGATGTTCCTGGAGAGCAAACTGTTTAAATCTGATAAAGTACAGTTTTATCAATTTTTCTTTTTGAGTAGTGCTTTTATCACACCTAAGAATCTTTACCCAATGCCACAAAGATTTTCTTCTATGTTTTCTTTTAGAAGTTTTATAGTTTCAGCTCTTACCTTTAGGTCTATGATCTATTTTGAGCTCACGGTTGTGTATAATTTGAAATAAGGATTTAAGTCCCCCCATCTTTATATAGATATCCCATTATTCCAGCATATAGATATCCCATTATTCCAGCATCATTTGTTGCAAGACTACCCTGTCCCCATTGAGTTATCTAGGAAGCTTTGGTAGGAAATCAATTGCCCTTTAATATATGGCTTTAATTCTGGACTTCCTGTTTTCCATGTATCTATATCTATCCTTATACCAATGTTGCACTGTTTTAGTTACTGTAGTATTACAGAAGTTTTGAAATCAGGCAATGTAAATTCCCCAGCGTTGTTCTTCAAAATTATTTTGGCTACTGTGGCTTCCCTTTGTTTCCAAATAAATTTCAGAATCAGCTTTCCAATTTCTACAAAAAAGCCTATTAGGTTTTTAGTTAGAATTGTGTTTAATCTATATGTCAATGTGGGGATTACTGCTATCTTAACACTATTGAGTCTTCCAATCTGTTGATATGATACATCACTCCATTTCTGTAACACCTTCTTTCATTTGTTGTGGCAATGTTTTGTAGTTGTCAGTGTAATTATATTCCTGCTGTTAAATTTATTCCTAAATATTTTTATTATACTGCGAATGGATTGTTTTCTTAATTTCAATACTTGAATGTTTGTTTCTAATATAAACAAAAATTGATTTTATTTATTTATTTGAGACAGAGTCTCACTCTGTTGCCTGGGTTAGAGTGCCGTAGTGTCAGCCTAGCCCACAGCAACCTCAAACTCCTGGGCTCAAGCAATCCTCCTGCCTCAGCCTCCCAAGTAGCTGGGACTACAGACATGTGCCACCATGCCCGGCTAATTTTTTCTGTTTTTTAGTAGAGACGGGGTCTCGCTTTTGCTCAAGCTGGTCTTGAACTAACTCCTGAGCTCAAACGATCCACCCGCCTCGGCCTCCCAGAGTGCTAGGATTACAGGCATGAACCACCACACCTCGCCTAAAAATTGATTTTTGTGTATTATTCCTCCGACTTTGTTAACTTCACTTATTAGTTCTAGCAGGATTTTTTTTTTTGTAGATCCCTTAGGATTTTCTACAGTTAGGATCACATTGAAAGTAAACACAGTTTCACTTATTCCTTTACAATCGTATGCTTTTATTATTTTTATTTTTTTAATTAAACTGAATAAAATCTTCAATACCATGTTGACTAGAAAGGGTCAGAGTGGACATCCCTACATTGCACCTGGTCTTAGGAGGAAAGCATTTAGTTTGCCATCATTAAATATGAAGTTAGCAAAAGGGTTTTCATAAATGTTCTTTATCAGGTTGAGGAAGTTATCTTTTTAAATGAACAAATGAAGGATTTTGTCAAATAATTTTCCTATTTCTATTGGATGATAATGTAATTGTGGCCTCTATTTACTAATTTGGTGTATTCCATTAATTGATTTGCAGATGGTAAAAGAATCATGCATTCTTAGAATAAACACCATGGTCATGTTGTGTCATCTCACTTATATGTTGCTGAATTCAGTTAGTTGACATTTTGTTAAGGATTTTGCATGTATGTCTACAAAAGTCTGTTATTTTCTTTCCTTGTGATGTCTCTGCCTGGATTTGGCATTAGGGAAAAACATAAAATGAAGTGGAATGTGTTCCTTCCTCTTCTATCTTATGAAGGAATATTGCATTGGCATTATTTCTACTTTAAGTATTTAATAGAATTTATTAGTAAAGCCACCTAAACTTGGGATTTACCGTACCTGGTTGAATAGTGTCTCCCTAAAATTCACGCCCTTCAGAATGCGCCTATTTAAATATAGGATTCTTGCAGATATAATTAGTTAAAATGAGGTCCTTCTAGTGTAGGGTGAGTCCTTAATCCAATGTAACCAGTGTTCTTATAAGAAGAGATAACCACATACAGAGAGGAGAAGGCCATGTGAAGACAGACATACAGAGGAAGCATGTTCATGTGACAACGATAGCAGGGATTGGAGTTATGCCATTACAAGCCAAAGAATGAGAAAGATTGCTGGTAACTAGTAGGAGACAGAGCCTGACACCTAATTTCAGACTTCTAGCTTCCAGAACTGTGAGATAATAAATTCCTTTCTTGGCACAAAATTGTTCATATTCCCCTATAATCCTTTTAATTTCCTTTGGGTCTGTTATTTTATTCTTGATTTTGATTATTGTTTTTTCTCTCCTTTTTTAATGATCAGTCTAGCTAAAGGTTTATCAATTTTATTTATCATTTCAAAGAACCATATTTTGATTTCATCTATTTTCTCTATTCTATTTCTGTTTTTTATTTTACCAATTTCTGCTTTGATCTTTCTTCTTTCTTTCCTTCTTAGTTTGAATCTGGATTGTTATTCTTTTTCTGGCTTCTTGAGATAGTAACTTAGATTATTGACTTTTAGATTATTCTTTCTGTGTATACAGCCATAAATTTTCCTCTAAGCACTTCTTTAGCTGCATCTTACAGATTTTGGTATATTGTGTTTTCATTTTCACTTAGGCAAAACTATTTTTTAACTTTCCTATGATTTCTTCTTTTTTACATTTTTAAAAAAGAAGTGTGTTGTATTACTTTCACACATTTTGGTGTTTCCTAGATTTTTTGTTGACTTCTAATTTAATTTGAGAAATATTTATATTATTTCAATCCACTAAAATGGATTGATACCTGCTTTACTGTATAATATGTGGTCTATTCAGGAGAATGTTCCATGAATGCTTAAAAATAATATATATGTTTTGGTCATTGAATGGAGTATTTTATAGATATTAGCTGGGTCAAGTTAGTCACTAGTGTTGTTCAGGTCCTCTAGACCCTTATTTATTTGAGTCAAGTTCTATCAATTAAGAAGAGAAGAAATATTGAAATTTCCAATGATATTGTTGAATAGTCTATTTTCTCAAATCTATTAATATTTTGTTATTTGTATTTTGGGGCTCTGTTATTAAGTTTATATATATAATTAATATTAATATATAACATAATAATTCTTATTTTTTCTTGATATAGTAGACTCTTTATAATTATAAAATATATTTTTGTCTTTAGAATTATTTCATATCTTAAAGTATATTTTGTCTGATAGGAATATATTTATCCTAATTCTCTTATAGTTACTATTCTATAGTACACATTTTTCTATTCTCTTATTTTAAACCTATTTGTGTCTTTGCATCTAAAGTGTGTCTCTAGTAGACAGAATGTAGTTGGATCTTGTCTTTTTTTAAACTCTATCTTCTCAAATCCTGCTGCTGCTTTATCAACTAAATTTATGGAATATCTAAATCCTTTATTGTCATTTCAAGAATGTTCACAACATCTTCACCAGAAGTAGATTCCATCTCAAGAAACTGCTTTCTTTGCTCATCTAAAGAAGCAACTCCTCAACCATTCAAGTTTTATCATGAGATTGTAGCAGTTCAGCCACATCTTTAGGCTGTACTTCTAATCCTAGTTCTCTTACTATTTCTTCCATATCTGCAATTACTTCCTCAACTGGAATTGTAAACCCCTCAAAGGTCCTCCATGAGAGATGGAATCAACTTCTTTCAAACTTATGTTAGTGTTAATATTTTGACCTCCTCCCATGAATCACAAATGTTCTTAATGATATCTAGTATGGCAAATCCTTTCCAGGTTTTCAATTTACTTTGCCATGATCCATCAGAGGAATCACTATCTATGGTAGCTATACCTCTATGAAAAGTATTTCTTAATTTATCAGACTTGAAAGTGAAAATTACTCCTTGATCCATGAACTTCAGAATGGATGTTGTGTTAGCAGGCATGAAACAACATTAATCTCCTTGCATATCTCTATAAGAGCTCTTGGGTAACCAGGTACACTGTCAATGAACAATAATATTTTGAAAGGAATCTTTTATTTCCGAGCAATGTCTCAACAGTGAGCTTAAAATATACAGTAAACCACGCTGTAAACAAATGTGCTGTCATCCAGGCTTTTTGTTTTTTCATTTATAGAGCACAAGCAGAGTAGATTTAGCATAATTCTTAAGGGCCCTAGGATTTTGGGAATAGTATATGAGCATTCTCTTCCACTTAAAGTCACCACTGCATTAACCCCCAACAAGAGAGTGAGCCTGTCCTTTGAAGCTTTGAAACCAGGCATTGACTTCTCTCTATCCATGAAAGTTCTAGATGACATCTTCTTCCAAGAGAAAGCTGTTTCATCTATTGTTTAGCATAGCCCCTTTTATCCATGATCTTAGCTAGGTCTTCTGGATAATTCGCTGTAGCTTCCACATCAGCTCTTGCACTTTCTGATACGAAGGTAGCTTTTTCCCTCAAACCTCATGAACCAACCTCTTCTAACTTCAAACTTTTATTCTGTAGCTTCCTCACCTCTCAGTCTTCATAGAATTGAAGATAATTAGGGTTTTCCTCTGAGATAGGCTTTGGCTTAAGGGTTTGATCTTCTATCCAGGCCACTAAAACTTTCTCAATATAAGCAATAAGGCTGTTTCGCTTTCTTACCATTTGTGCATTTGCTGGAGTAGCAATTTTAATTTCCTTACAGAACTTTTCCTTTGCATTCACAACTTGGCTAACTATTTGGCACAAGAGGCCTAGCTTTTGACTTATTTTGGCTTTTGACATGCTTCATTACTGAGCTTAATTATGTCTAGCTTTTGATTTAAAGTGAGAGACATGTGACTCTTCCTCTCACTTGCACACTTAGAGGCCATTGCAGGGTTATTCATTTGCCTAATTTCAATATTGTTATGTCTCAGGGAATAGGGAGGCTCAAGGAGAAGGAAAGAAGTTGGGGAATGGATGGTCAATGGAGCAGTCAAAACACACACATTTATTGATTAAGTTGATAATCTTATATGGGTAAAATTCATGGTGCCCCAAAACAATTACAATAGCAACATCTAGGATCACTGATCACAGATAACCATAACAGATATAATAATAATGAAAAAGTTTGAAATACTGTGAGAATTACCAAAATGTGACATAGAGATATGAAGTAAGCACATGTTGCTTGAAAAATGGCACAACAGACTTGCTTAATGCAGGGTTGCCAAAACCTTTCCATTTGTGAAAGACATAATCTCTGCAAAGTGCAATAAAACGAAGCTTAATAAAACAAGGTATGTCTGTATGTAATTTTAATATCTTCTGATGAGAGATCAGCCATGAGTCATATTGTTGTTTTCTAGTAACACGTCATATTTCTGTTGCTGCTTTCAAGATTTTCATGTTGTATTTGACTTTCAGAAGTTTGACTATGAGGCGTCAAGGTTTTATTTTCTTTTTATATTTTTGAGATTCTTGAATCTATAGGTTAATATTTTTCCTCAATTTTGAAAAGGTGTTAGCCATTTTTGCTTTTCAATTTCTCTCTTTCCTCTTCTTTGAGAACTTCCATTTCATAAATGTTGAGATCCTGGGTAATATATATGTTTCTGACGCTCTGCTCACTTTTCTTCAAGCTTTGTTTTCTTTATTCTTTGGTCTAGATACTTTCTATTGATTTATTTTTAAGTTCACTGATTCTTTCTTCTTTGAACTCAAATCTTCTGTTGAGTCCATCTAGTGAAATTTCATTTCAATTATTGTTTTTTTCAAATCTAGAATTTACATTTGGATCTTTATTATAATTTTATATGTCTACTGAAATTTCATTTGCTGAGTATTGTCATAATATTTTCCTTTAATTCTTTTACTATGGTTTTCTTCAATTCTTTGGGTTGACTCATAATAGTAATTTGAAGTCTTCATCTGCTAGACCCATTCAGAATCCGTATCTATTGACTTCTTCCCCCACCCAAGTATGGGTGTCTATTTTCTGTTTCTTTGCATGTCTATAAATTTTTTTATTGAAAACTTGATATTTTAAATAACATTTAATAACTCTAGATTCTGTTTTATCTTCTGAGGATTGTTGGCTCTTCTTTTCTAGTATAATAACTTTCCTGGCTTCAACTGCAGATTTCTTTCCCCCAGAGATAGAGACTCTGATTCTCTGCTCACTTTTTAGCCTGGCTTTCTGTGGACCACTCCTGTGTCTACATAGCTTAGATTTGTGCATGGTTGTGTTGAAACACATACTTGTAAGACATCTACCCTCTGTTGATTGATCCATTTGTGGGTTGCAGCCAGTTCTCAAGTCTCTCTGGGCTTTCAGTTTTTGCTGGGCTCTTTTAGGTCTCCCATACATGTGCATAGTTTCACAGTCCCTTAGGGATATGTGGACAGCTTGTCTCAGCCCTGCTGTTATGCTCTTCTCCAGATCATTTCCAGGATCACCCTGCTAAACTTCTGGCTGATTGCCATTGCTCCAGCTGGGACCAAACCTTGGCTAGCAAAGCTGCCGGTTCTCCTTGTTAATTCCCAACTGTGTCCATCACTTTTAGCCAGAACACCAGGGCTCTCTGAACCCTGGTTGAATCATCTATCACATTAACAGTAGACCCACTGGTTTTCGCAGCCAGTTTCACAGTGATAAAACTGCCAGTCTTTCTAAGCAAGCAGAGAGCAGGGTATATAGAGCAGCCCCAGGCAAGAAGGCCACAGAGTCCCACTGTTTTTCCTGAAGGTCAAGCAATTTTTCAAGAACAAACATTTCTCACTTTTATGTCATTGATGATTTCCAGTGTCCTGAAATGCTTGTGACAGTTTTTCCAGTTTCATACTTGGTCTTTTGCACAGAGGAATCTCCAACTCCTCCATGTCACCATAATCAGAATTCTCTCTTGTACTTATTTTTATCTGAAGCAACCTGGGGTTTTAGGTTTAATAAAATAAAGGGCAAGTTAATCTACTCCAATTTGCATTCACATTTTGTTAAATTGTGGGAGTCATTTTTAAAAATAGATTTTGTCCAGAGTATGATTCAGATAGGGTTTTGTTCTCTTTCCTAACACTGACAGACAACTAGCTTATGAGTGAAAATGCATGGTATTAGAGCGATTTGTTTTCTTTCCAAATTCTCAGAGTGTGAAGTCCATGAGGGAAAGCTTGCACGTAAAAAATCAAAATTCCCGAAACCAAACCAAAATCGAAACCCAAAACAAAAAACTTGTTCAGCCTGCAACTTATTCTTCTGTTAATTTCCATTAGGTATTCATGTCTATTTGGTGAATCACATTGGAACTAAGCCACATAAGTTCTCTTTTGTGATAATATCTGAGTGTTTTGTTTGAAAGCCTTTTTTCGTCTTTTAAAAGCAATTCTATGTGTGGTAGGCAGAATTTTAAGACTTCTGCTTCCTGGTGTACATACAAATAGAATCTGTGAATATGATTGGATTTCACTTCCATGATTATATTCTGTTATATGGCAATGACAAAAGGGATTTGCATATGTAATTAAAGACACTAATCAGTTTACTTTGAATTAATCAAGATTTTTCTAGGTGGACTGGGCATAATCAGGGGAGCCCTTTAAATGTAGCGTATTTTCCAGCTAGTCTTGAATAGGAAAGAAATAGCTATGTTGCTAACTTCTCATGAAGAGGGCCAGCCTCTAGTTATTGAGAGTGGTCCCTAGGTGACACTTCGCAAACAAATGGGACTTCACTCCTGCAACTTCAAGGGACTAAATTCTGCCAACAACCAATGAACTCGCAAGAGGACCTGAGTCTCAAATCACATTGCAGCCCTGGCCAACATCTTGACTTCCGCCTTGTAAAACCCTGAGCAGAGAACCCAATTATGTTATGTCCAGATTTCTGAAGTGCAGAAACTGTGAGATAATAAATTTGCATTGATTTAAGCTGATAAGTGTGTTGCAATTTATGCCACAGCAATAGAAAGCTAATACACTGTGAAATCTTTCTTTAGAAATGAATCTTCCCTGAAGATAACCAAGAGTTGAGAATTTGTATCTACATAAGATATAGATTGGTGTGAAATTATTCAGTTACTCAGGACTTGGCTGTATAATAGGTTTAATTTCGGGATGTCTAAAGCACAATTGCAATCCGTTTCTTTCCTGATTTCCAAAAGAGTGGATAATCACAACCATTTTGAGTACTTCCTATGTACCAAGCACAGTTCGAAGTCCTCTGAGTGTATTTACTTGTTTAGCGTCCACACTGCCCCCCATAATTCTCATCTTGCAGAGGAGGGAAGTGAGTACCAGAGGGTGGAGCCATTTCCCCAAGGTCACATTTGCCCAGAGTGGCAGAGCCAAAGTTCAAAGCCAGGCCATCTGACTGACAGCCCAGGCTCTGCTGCTCTGAGCTCCAGGACTTACTATTTCTTCCATGAGCTCAACTGAAAAATGTGGAAAATTCAGAAAAGCGCCAAAAATATAATACAAATCATACAACTTCACCATTCAGAGATAACCACATAAACACTATTAACATTTTGGTGTTCATTCTGTCTAGAAAGATAGCTATGTCAATAGAGAGATGGGCATGTTATATCTTGATGGGGATTTTACTCTGTTTAATGCTTTGCAACTTTCTCTTTTTTCCTCTTTACCATAATACATTTAAAGATGCTTTGTGTACTTTCCCATAGTATATTCACAAAAATAAGAAAAAAAAAATTTGCTTTTTTCCTGAAGAACAGCATGCTGTCATTTGGATTCTTTGGGTTTTTCTCACTGTGCAACCTTTCGTCAAAGTTGTGGGCCCAGTCCATAGTGTCTTTGTGGTCTTTTTCTTCAGGGTTACGACCTCAGAACAATCCAGGAAAAAGAACGGCAGACAGGGTGGGGAATATTTAGAAAATTCAGATGATCAGAAACTTATCATTTGTGCTAAAATTGGGGTTAAATTCAATGATAATTTTTAAATAACAGTGGGGAATTAGGGTATGGGCATTGCCATGGTGAAGGGCAAGTGCAGAGGACAGTCGCTGTGTCCAGGGGACCAGGGGAAGTTGGGCTAAACTTTGAATATCTGCAGGGCCCGCCAGGGCAGAATGTGCAGGCTGGTCGGATGCAGGGCCACACTATCCCTTGCTCTGCAGAGCCAAGACCCAGAGTTCCACTAGCCATGACGCTTCAACTGCGGGAACTCTGAGGGCTGAAGAGAGAGGCCCACCCCCAAAGGCCAAGAACTGTGAGCATGAGGTTAATGTGTAAGCCCTCCCTGAGAACTGAGCTCAACCCTCAGAGGGGAGGGAGGGAAGAGAAGCTGAGTTACCTAAAGGAGACTACATTTAAACCCAAATGGCAAAATGAAGTGTTTTGTGCTATCAACAGAAATGGTGTCTTCATGAACAAGTTCAGTTACAAAGAAATAGAGAAAGTAAAATTTCTGTGTCTCTAAATTGTGATAATAAATGTTCAACCTTCTCTGCTGGCTCAGGCCGAATCTTTCCTATTTTTGTCAGTGACATTGCCATTTTATCACTCACAATGCCTTGAAAGCATAGGGCCACCTCTGTCTCTTTATCATTCAAACGATGACGTCAACTCAGACCACTCTGTGTGGAGTGTGAGGGTGGTGAGAAAGGGTTATAACCTGACTCGGAAGGCATTTTATATATTTAGCCAAATGCGAATGAGAAAAAAAGTGGTTTTTTTTCTTTTTTACCCTTTTAAAGGCTTCTTGAGTACCAAATAGTGCTTTAAAGAACCCTCAGAATTCAATGAATTAATTTAAATGTCAATGACTTAGAAACATAAGGATTGCTTTCCTTGTAAATCACCCATGTAAAGAAAATGATGTTTTGGAAAAATGAACATGGCTTATTATTGGTCCCATAATGGTTGAAAAGTGGCAGAGAGAGACACAGCATATTCAAGCACAGTCGAGCCAGTGTTTGCCTAGCGTTCAAATGGGATGTATTGTTCAGTGCTAACAGATAGGGCAAATTGCGGAAGGGGACACTGGGTCCTCCCACAGCTTTGGTCTGATTTAAGAATGTATTCAAGACCATGTCCTCAGGTCTACTGGCTGGTTCCCCACCGGGGGCTCCCTTTTGGGACTGGAGCCGGGCTGTTTATTTGTGATGGGGATATGGGCTCAACAGCTCAGTAACTTCGGTGGTAGCTCCTTTTGGAGTATCTCTCTCTAGTCACGACAATCTCCCCCTTTTGCAAGAGCTGCCCTCCTCCACACTCCTGGAAGCTGTATCTGTACCTCGAGCTGTCCTCACTCCCACCTGCCTCGTACTCAGTGCTCTAAAGACTTAGCCCAGATTCCCACTGCTGGGAAGCTGGAGTTGGCAACCAGAAGGACAGCCCATCTCTGTGTGGGCTGAGCTATTACATGCAAACTCAGGGCGGCAGGAGTGAATAGCCCGCCAAAGGGCCGAGAGCATAGAAGCAGCTAGTCTGGAGGGACAGAGAGAGAGGCAACACCAAGAAGCCAGGAGAGAGAACTCCCTGGGGTCTTGTCAGCCATCATTTTAAGCAAATGGCTTGTTTTTGTTAGCCCTGTCTTTCTGCCTTTTGATTCTAAAATTCATTCCTGAAATTCTTATGAGTAAGTTTTGTCCTTTTTTGCTTACGCTAGCTCATGGCAATTCCTGTTATTGCAACCTCAGGAGGTTCACTCCTGGTTGCTGAAATGGTTTTTAGTACTCAGGTCTTGGAAATAAGATAAAGGAATAGGCATAAGAAAAGAGGAAACCAATAATACTTTTTAAAAAAATAAGTCCTAGATATGCCATTAAAAGCAAAAAAGACAAAAGAAAAAAACCCATAAATTTGACTTAATCAAAATTACTAACTTTTGTTCTTTTAAGGACACTATCATGAAAGTGGGGGAAAAACCCATGGAATGGGAGAAAATATTGCAAATCATATATTTGATAAGGGATTTGTATCTACAATATATAAAGAACTTTTATAATTCAATAATAAAATGATAAATAAACCCAATTAAAAATGGGCAAAAGATTTGAATAGATACGTTTGTCAGAGAAGATAAACAAATAAAATGTAAAAATGGCATTTATCATTATTTCATTTTACAGCATGACTATTTTACCTTTGGCATATGCAGTTTTCATTTATTTCACAATGGTATGGGAATGTTCCCCTGTATATTGTTTCCCCTGTAAAATGTTTCAATATAAACCATGCATGAATTATCAATGCCTAGAAAATGAAAATATCGGCAAAAAAATAAAAATAAAAAAACAAATAAAATGGCCAATAAGTGCATGCAAAGATGTTCAATATCGTCATTTGGGAAATACAAATCAGACCCACAATGGGATCTCACTCCACACCCACCATGATGGCTATAAGCAAAAGATGGATAATAACAACTTTGGTGAGAACATGGAGAAATTACAGCTCTTGTACACTGCTGATAAAAATGGAAAATGGAGCAGCTTCTCTGGGAAATAGTTTGGCAGTTCCTTAAAATGTTAAACATGGAGTCACTGTATGTCCCAGAAATTCCACTCCTAGGTATACACCCAAAAGAAATAAAAACACGTGTCCACACAAAAATTTGTACATGAACATTCATAGAAGAATTATTTCTAATAGCCAAGAAGTGAAAACAATTCAAATGTCCATCAACAATGAACAGATAGCCTGGCATGGTGGTGCACACCTGTAATCACAGTTACTCTGGAGGCTGAGGCAGGAGGATTGCTAGAGCCCAGGAGTTTGAGATAAGCCTCGGCAACATAGCAAGATTCTCACCTCAAAAAAACACAATGAACAGGTAAACAAAATTGGGTGTATTCATACAATGGAATATTTTTCAGCCATGAGAAGAAAAGAGGTTGACACACTACAACATGGATGAACTTTGAAAACATTGTACTAAGTCAAAGAAGCCTATAGCAGAAGGCCACATATATTATTCTACTTATACGGAATGTCCAGATAAACAGAGAGAAGATTAGTGATTTCCAGGGGCTGTGGAGAGAAGGAAATTGGGAATGACTGCTCATGAGCATGGGATTTTCGCTAGGAGGGTGATGAAATGTTCTGGAATTAGATATTGGTGATCAATGCACAACTCATGAATATACTTAAAGCTACTTTTATACTTAAAAAGGGTGAACTTTATGGTATGTGAATTATATCTCAATAAAGCTGTAATACGAGATGGGGTAAAAACTGCAAAAACAACATAATCACAACTACAGAGAGTAATAAGCCAAGTTTTAACTAGTTGTGTAACCTTGAACAAGTTACTTATTTCCATCTCAGTTTCGTCACCTACCTAATGAGGACAATGATGCTACATACTCCATAAGGTGATTCAATGATTAAACGAATTAATACTTGTCAACCTTTTGGAAGACAGTTTATCACACAGTAAGTACCCAATAAATGTTAGCAATTACTATAATTATTAACAAATGTAATTTGTATGGCTGAAGAACACGTGGATATAGTTACTATCTCCAAGTATCACTCTAGTCAGTCCAGATTCAACTCAGAGAAAAGGTGGAAGGCAACCTCTCCCAGGGAGAGGTGTCAGCGCACTGTAAGAATGGCCGTTGACCAGTAGGAAAACGAACTTTACGAATAAGACATAAATGATTACTAAATGCTCATCTTCATAAAAATAGATGGAACCTAATTAATTAAATTGAACTCAATGAAAAATAAGAAAAACTACTTCCATGTGTTGAGAAAGTGATATAAATATTTTATTTTATTATGATCTTATAAATCAAGGCAAGCATATACTTTAATGATCAAGGTAAGACTTTATGGTAGAAGGGCAATTAAAAAACAACTAACAAAGATGAATTATTGCTGCATTGGGATGATCGGAAATCCACCTGCCTAGTCAGCTTTTGCTCAGAAAGGTTGCCTGGGGTCTTTCAGGAAGGAGGTGTCTGCAATGGAATCTTTGAGATAACTGAAGCTTCCTTCTTTGACTGGCAACATTAGGGTAGACACATTTCTAAAACTCTAGAGTCTTAACACACTCATCTCCCTTCCACCCAGGTTATAGTTTCCCCTCCCTCTGGTGACCTTGCTAGCGCACAGTCAGCTGCTGTCTGCTCCCGGGCCCCGGGGCTGTTTGCCAGCCCCAACCAGGGACACTGCGGTTCACAAGGTCCCAGAGAAGTGGGTACTATGGATGCACTAAGTGTCCGGTTCATCATTCATTTTAGAGAACTGTAATCTTCACGAGGCCCCATAATCTCATTTTTCTCTACACTGGACAATGAATTTTCCTAAGACAGGTATTTTAAAATTTCCTCTTCTCCTTCATTTTTGTATCCCTGGCTCAGAGCGCAGGGCTTGGCACACAGTGACCAGGTGAGGACTAAATGCATGGAAATGCTCGGGGAATGCCTTTCTGCGGGTGAGTCTGAGCGCATATAATCCTGCTTTACATCGGAAAGTTGTCAGGGTGTTAATAGCAAATGTAGAGTTAGCAGGAGTTCAAGCAACAATTCCTTCTCTTCTCTCCCTCCTCCATGAAGTTTTTCCTCTCGCCACCAGCTGCGAGTGAGCCTACTTCACTGCTTCTAAGGCACTTCCCACATTTCAGCCCTGTGGGGAAGTGTGCCCCAGCACCCCCTTTCAGGAGACACTCACTTCCCCAGCTGCAGGAAGAGTTCGTCTGAAGGACCATGCCAGTGTCTGAGTCCCTTGCCAGGAGTTGCCTCCACCAAGGGAGGTGTCTCAGGCAAAGTCATGGCACCTCTCCTGGGGGTTAGTTTGCATCCGGTGACTGTTCAGTGAGGGAGTTCCAAGACCTGGACTTACTTCAGGACAACTCCCAGAGCTCTCAGTGGGATGGACTAGGGCTCTTTTGTGTGTGTGTTGCTGCAGCACAACCTTCTTCTTCCCCCTACCCCCTGCTGCCTGCCTGTCTTACTAGTCTTTTCCTCAAGAACACTCCTCAATAAACTCCCCTGCACACAAGTTTCTGAGCCTGCTTCCCCAGGGAGCCAACTTCAGACAGTAAGACACCAGCGTGGACAGCCTGCAGCGCCCGTCTCAGCACACAGCCAGTGCTCGGTCAATGTCAATCACATGAGCGGACTCCTCTTGCACCCACCTTTCTTGTTATGATGACGGCAGGTGAGTAAGCCACCAGCAGAGTTAGACAGAAGTTGTGAGTTGCTGGGGAAATGGGTGTTCGATCATCCTCAAACTTAATCAGCAACAGACTCCCCAAGCTCTTGGGGCCATGGAATATTTGTGTGGGCAACCAAAGTGAACCCCTGTAGCTGGTAGAGATGGCACTCCCCATCAAAATGAGGGGTCTATCTCCCCCCCCTTTGAGTCCGGGAGGAGGGACCTGTGAATGCTTTGAGCAATAGAAGGTGACAGAAGTGATGCCGTGTCACTTTCCAGATCCTGTCTTCTGGAATTCTCTCTCTGGGATTCCTGAGCTGCCAGGTAAGAAGGCCTACTCCCTGAGACCACCACACGTAGGCGCTCTGATGGATGCTCCCTGACACGCCAACCTTCTAGCCATTCTCTGCCCCCAAGTTGCCAAACATGTGAGTGAAGCTGCCTTGGACGGTCCCAGACCCATCAATCCACCATCTGAATACCACCTAGTGACCATGGTCACTCCTACACAGAGAGAAGAATCACCAGCTGGGGTCTCAACAAATTCCTGACCCACAAAATCATGATAGAACAGAATGGTTATTATTTTAATTTGCTATATAGCAATAGATAATCAGAGGAACCCCATCCCGGAATCCCCTCAATGCCTCCTTCTAACTCTCTATGGCCTCACCAGGAATGGGACAGGAAAGTGAACATGCATCTGCTGTCTATGTACTCAAGTGAGGGCCCGAGGATCTCAAATCAGACTTGCCTAAATTCAAACATTTAATCTGCAACCAGCCTAGAAGTAGAACTGATTTCACTTGAGCCTTTCTCAAGTGTATTTCCATTTGACAGGCTTTACGGTTTTGTTTGGAGAAAATGAAATGGTGACAAATAATTAAGGAAACCAATACTGGGTGAGGATGCTCTCCCAGGCATGGTTCTGAGGGGCCAGAGACCTCCGCTTCCAGGCCTCTGGAGAATAGATTCCCAGGGAATCTTGGTCTTAAGGCTTTAGTTTAAAATGAAACTTTAGAACTAGAGACCTGTTCCCTCAAATGTATAATGACCTCAGGTCATGCATGATTTTGGAGACGTGGGACTAATTCACATGTTTTTCCATACTGTCTCCAGAAATAATTCGTGTCAGACTCTGTCCAGATTTTCCATCTGTAGTATGTGGCCACCATGCTTACCCTGGGATTATTCTTCTGGCTTCTCAAGCCAGGGCTCTATTTCGAGGTCTGCTCATTGAACAACTGCTACTCAGAGTTCTGAGTTTATGTGGCTCCACGGACTGTCCCTTCTAAATGCCCATCACTGTTATGGAAGCTGCAGCCACAATGTGACTATCAAAGATCTTACCCTACTTCCTAGTCTCAAAAAAACAAAACAAAAACCCACAAACAACCCATAGAAACAAAACACTTCAATAAAAGATAAGTCAAGGAGCCATAGCTCAGTCAGTGTTCAAAGTTTCTGAATGATCACCAAATCTGGACTCTGTGAGAAAAAGAAGAAAGCTAAGATGGTTGAGTCCTTACTGTGTGCAAACACCATGAATTTATTTGCACAATCATAATTCTCACAGTATCGCTGTGCAGTGGGTATTATTAGCCTCTGCTCACCAGTAAGGACACAGAGGCGTGGAGAGGGTTACAGGGTTATGTAAGCTGCTCAAGGTTTCACAGCCAGTAAAGGATGGGAGAGAAAGGGGGGAAGAAGGCAGCGATTCAAACTCAGACATGTCTGTCTGAGGTTAAACAAAGCCCGAGAGAAGGAGTAAGAATTTCTGGCTGTTATAGTTGCCCACACAAGAGGAAAACATTGCAATCACCAATGAGGTGGAAGACTTTCACGACTAATTCAAACTAGCAACTGGATACAGTGTGAATGCTTACTCTTAGAGTCAACATTTTTCTAGGTCAGTGAGGTTATTGGTGCTTTACTTGGAATCTTACAACTAGTTGTTAAATAGGTGATTTATTATGCAAGAAAAGTATTGGACCTCATTGTTACATACTCATAAAATATGCAAAAATATTTACATACCTACGCAGGTGTGGCTGTGAGAGTGGGTGCCCAGCTGGTCATGGTGGGCTGGAGAAGCCGAGGAGTGCAGGGGCAGGAGGAAGAATAGAGGAGCGGCCATAAGGATTTTCCAGGGGAACTTCATCTCTGAGCTGTGCACCACGGGAGATCTCCTGGCTCCGGAAGCTGCCGGTGAAAGAATGCTCAAACTGAGGCCACAGAGTCAGTCAGTCTCTCTGCGCTCGTCTTCCTGTCTCTGACACATACACCCCACGCTCTCACATACACGCTCTTCAGTAAGTGTGACACGAATGAAAACACACACACTCCCAGAACCACAGCTCTTGACCGTGGGACCCCTGAGAGAGCCACACAGGGCTGGGTCAGGGGAGAACTGGAGGGAGTCCCTGGTGTGCAGATCTTTGGAGCCAAAATCTGCAGGAGAAAGAAAAAACTAGGCTGCACTTTCTTCTCTGCTCCCTGGCTGAAGTCAGTGACCATAAACCGCGAACTCAGGCTCGCCGGAACTGTTTTGTTGGGTTGGTTAGGAGGCCCTTCCCCTTTCATTCTTGCAAAGCAAAGCTAAATTAAAACTAGAACTGAAGCAGAAAAAACAAACAAACAAACCCTAAACCATAAACACACAACCCTTTAGCAATTTGACCAGCAGCACCCACATATTGTAGAAATTATAACTTGTTATATTCAGAAGTTATTTAGTTTTGTTTTAAACAGCTTTATATGGGCTCTTTATTTTATTGTTAAAGAATATTCTGGTCAAGTAGCATCTTTTCCTCTGGAGAAGCTGGATTATTCCTTGAAGGGTCAAGTTTTCTCAAGGGCTTTCATGTGGTGTGTAGAAAATGAGCCGTGCAGAAAATAATGGGCAGTCTGCTAGGCTGGATTTTAGATCTAATGAGAAAAAAGATGAGTTAGAATTAGCCAATTCATATTTACTTGGCTGTGTGTGATGCATCTTTTTCTCCAGAATTTCAAAGTGTGTTTATATTTCCTGCCTGTGGATAATTTGTTCATTGTGCAGAGACTGATTTTCTGCTTCGAAGATGAGAATTGAGCACTGTTTTTCTGGAAAAAAACAAATCCAAACCAGATCATAGATAAAGAAAGACATATATAATGCTTTGTTCTAAAATAGGATACAGCCAAGTCATGTGCCATCTCAGACGAGATAAGATGGGGCCAAAGAACTACAGACTAGATAAGTGTGGGGAGTCATGCGGTTCTTTTTCTCTCTGCTTAGGCTCTGAGGAAAGCTAATTGCAAACTTTGAAATATTATGGAGGCTATCTGAATTGGTAGCAAATTTTTTTTAAAAATAGCATTTTAAATAGCAGGTAGAGTTTTAAAGTTGTATCCTTTCCAGGGTGTAGGAAATACCAATTTTTATGGTTTGAAGGTTTTTTTGTGTAGGTATTCATCTTAGAAATGCCAATGGGGCTGAAATTCCAAAACCTAGCACAAATGAGTGTTTCCCTAATTACGTCCCCAGCAGAGGTTGGGCCATGAATGCTGTGGGTATCTTTGGGTGTCTTTGGTCACCTGTGGTCCTGTGACTTCCTCTGAGGCTGAGGTGCTGCTGCTTAAGGTCCCTGAAATCAAGGGAAGCTCTAGGGGTCACTAAGATCACCACGGGCGTGTGGCCTAGAGAAGTTCCAGAGACTCCCTGGGGAGGCAGCATAATGGACCGATTAAGAACACAGATTGTGAGGACAGAAAGGCCAACATTCAAACCTCGTACCTACTGTTTATTTCGGAGTAGTATATTAGGCCAGTGATGTAACCTTTCTCCCTCCAGTTCCTTATTTATATCGGGATAATGGTAATATCTGCCTCAGAGAGCTGCTGGAGGGACTCACGTAAATGATGTATCTGAACTACAAGAAGTATTTATTTATCAAAGCTCGGTGAGAGTGTGATGCAACTTGCTCTCCAGGTCAGCTTCAAGAGAATTCTAAGACACCCATGGTAGTTGCAGGCCAAAATGTAATACATGGGGAAATGGCGTGGACAGGAAGAGGCGGCTTTTATCGAACACTTCTAGGTGTCGTGCAGCATTCCAGAAGTGCACAGTCTGGTTTGCCTAGCCCAGAGATTGGGGAGGAATCTTCTTGAAGAGAGTTTGGCACAGGCTCTGGGCCTCCTGGGACTCTCCTGGTCTAGATGAATAACTGTGAACAGGTTGGGGAACTCTTAGGGTGAGAGGAATTTCCTGGTGTAAGGCTGTGTGCAAGTTTTATGCCCTTCATCGTGTGTGTGTGGCCAGGCAGTTCCACCCTAAAGATGGTGAGCCTGAAATGACCCTGTGTGCTCAGGCTGCAGGGCTGGCCACAGTGTGCGTCACTGACCCAGCTGTGTGGCACTTAGCAAGTCCCTTACTAATTCCAGAGGTGAGATTCCTCAGCTGGAAAAGGCAGATGAAACTATCTACATGGTCATATGGGCCATATAGCAGGTTTTTAATAAATAGAAGCAATTTCACACTTGGAGGGTGAGTTCTTACTGAGCAAGGTCAAAAAAGAACATACTGTTTTCTATAGTGGCTGTACTAATTTATATTCCCACTAACAGTGTACTAGTGTTCTGCTCTCTCTGTATCCTTGTCAGCATCTGTTATTCTTGTTTTTGATAATAACCATTTTAACTGGGATGAGATTAAATCTCATTGTGATTTTGCATTTCCCTTATAATTAGTGATGTTGAGCATTTTTAATATACTTTTCGACCATTTGCATGACTTTTTTTGAGAAATATTTATTCAGATCATTTGCCCATTTTTGAACTGAATTATTTGGTTTTTTTGCTATTGAGTGGTTTGAGTTCCCTGAATATTTTAGCTATTAATCTCTTCTTAGATGGGTAATTTGCAAATATTTTCTCCCATTCTGTAGGTTGTCTCTTCCCTCTGTTGATTATTTCCTTTGCTGTGTAGAAGCTTTTTAGCTTGATGTAATGTCATTTGTCTATTTGTGCTTTTGAATCTTGCTGAAAAAGTCTTTACCTAGACCAATGTCCTGAAGCATTTCCCCAATGTTTTCTTTTAGCAGTTTTATAGTTTCAGGTCTTAGATTTATGTCTTTAATCCATTTTGATTTGATTTTTGTATGTGGCAAGAGATAAGGATCTAGTTTCATTCTTCTGCATATGCATATTCAGTTTTCCCAGCACCATTTCCGGAAAAGACTGTGCTTTCACTACTGTGCATTCTTGGCTCCTTGTCAAAGATAAGTTTGGTATAGATGTGTGGATATGTTTTTGAGTCCTCTATTCCATTCCATTGGTCTATATGTCTGTTTTCTATGCCAATACCATGCTGTTTGGTTACTATAGCTCTGTAGCATAATTTGAAGTCAGGTAATGTGATGCTTCTAGCTTTGTTGTTTTTGCTCAAGATGTCTTTGGCTATTCTGAGTCTTTTGTGGTTCCATATAAATTTTAGCATTATTTTTCTATTTCTGTGAAGACTATCATTGGTATTTTAATGGGGATTTACATTGAATCTGTAGATTGCTTTTGGTAGCGTGGACATTTTAGCAATATTGATTGCTCCAATAAATGACCATGAAATCTCTTTCCCTTTTTTGTGTGTCCTCTTCAGTTCTTTCATCAATGTTTTACAGTTTTCATTATAGAGATCTTTCACTTCTTTGGTTAGGTTTATTCCTAGGTATTTTCTTTTATTTGTAGCTATCGTAAATGGGGTTACTTTTTTGGTTTCTTTTTCAGATTGTTTACTGTTGATATAGAAATGCTACTGATTTTGTATGTTGATTTTTTTTCTGCAACTTTACTGAATTTGTTTATCAGTTCCAATAGTTTTTTGTGTGGAATCTTTAGGTTTCTCTAGATATAAGATCATATCATTTGCAAACAAGGATAATTTGACTTCTCCATTTCCAATTTGGATGCCCTTTATTTCTTTCTCTTGTCTGATTGCTCTAGCTATAACTTCTAGTACTATGCTATTAATAAATAACAGTGGTAAAAGTGGGCATCCTTGTCTTCTTGTTCCACATCTTAGAGGAAAGGCTTTCTGTTTTTACCTATTCAGCATGATACTCGCTGTAGATCTGTCATATATGGCTTTTATCGTGTTGAGTAAGTTTCTTCTATGCCAGTTTTTTGAGAGTTTTTATGAAGAAGGGGTGATGAATTTTATCAAATGTTTTTTTCAGCATCAATTGAAATTATCATATGGTTCTTCTCCTTTGTTCTGTTGATATAATGTATCACATTGGTTGATTTGCATATGTTGAACTCTGCTTGGAGTTTCTGTTTCTTCATGGTTTAATCTTGGTGGGTTGTATGGATCTAGAAATTTACACATTTCTTCTAGGTTTTCTTATTTAATGGCATAGAGTTATTCATGATAGTTTTTAATGATCCTTTGTATTTTTGTGGCATCAATGGTAATGTCTCCTTTTTCATCTCTGATTTTATTTGTTTAGATCTTCTGTCTTTTTGTCTTAGTCTACCTAAAGATTTGTTGATTTTGCTTACCTTTTCAAAAGTCTAACTCCTTAATTTTGGTGATCTTTTATATAGTTTTTTAAGTCTCAATTTTATTTATTTCTGCTCTAATCTTTATTATTTCTTTCCTTCTACTAATTTTGGGTTTGCTCTTGCATTTCTAGTTCCTTGAGGAACATTGTTAGGTTGTTTATTTCAAGTCTTTCTACTTTTCTGATGTAGGCATTTATTGCCATAAACATCTCTCTTGGAACTGCTTTTGCTATACCCACAAATTTTAGTATCTACTTATTCCATTTTCATTTGTTTCAAGGAATTTTTAGGTTTTCATTTTAATTTCATAATTGACCCATTTGTTATTTAGGAACATTTTTTATTTCCATAGATTTGTACAGTTTCCAATATTCCTTTTGTTATTGATTTCTAATTTTATTCCACTATGATCAGAAACGATACTTGATATGATTTTGATTTTTAAAAATTTGTTAAAACTTGTTTTGTGATCTAACATGTGGTCAATCCTAAAGAATATTCCATGTGCTGCTGAGAAAATTTTATGTTCTGCAGCTGTTTGATGAAATGTTCTGTAAATGTCTGTTAGATCCATTTGGTCTAGAGGGCAGTTTGATGTGTCTTTGTTGATTTTCTGTCTTGATAAACTGTCCATTGCTAAAAGTGGGTGTTGAAGTCTTCTACTATTAATGTTTTGCAGTCAATCTCCCCATTTAGGTCTACTAATATTTGTTTTATATTATTTGGTTGCTCTGGTGTTGAGTACATACCTATCTACAATTGTTATATTCTCTTGCTGTATTGACCCCTTTATAATGTTCTTTTTTCTCTCTCTGTCTCTCTCTCTCTTATTTTTTTAACTGTTCTTGACTTAAAGTCTATCTTATCTGATAGAAATATAGCTTTTTATCCTGCTCTCTTTTTTGTTTCCATTTGCGTGGAATGTCTTTTTCCATCCCTTCGCTTCAGTCTATTTGACAGCATATGGTTAGGTCTTGGTTGTTTTTTATTCATTCAGCTTCTGTATACTGTTTAATTGGAGAATTTAATCTGTTTACATTGAAGGTTTTTATTGCTAGGTAAATGTTTACTACTGCCATTTTGTTTCTTGCTTTCTGATTGTTTTGTAGATCCTTTCTTCCTTTTTTCCTATATTACTGTCTTCCTTTGTGATTAACTGATTTTCTCTAGTAGTATGTTTTGTTTTGGTACTATTTATTTTTAGTGTATCTAGTATAGATTTTTTGCTTTATAGTTACTATGAAGCTTGCAAAAAACATCTTACAGTTGTAACAGGTTATTTTAAACTGATAACAATTTAGCTTTGATCACAAAAAAGTGTAAAAAACAAACTCTACACTTTAACATCATCCCCCATTCAATTTGACTCTTTGATGTTTCAGTTTACAGATAATTATATTGGCCATCTCTTAACCAATTGTTGTAGCTATTATTGTTTTTAATACTTTGGTCTTTTAGTCTTTATACTTAAATATAAGTGGTTTACTTACTACAATTCCTGTATTACGCAAATATGAATTTGTCTGTTTTCTTACTTTTACCAGTGAGTTTTATACCTTTAGATGTTTTATACCTTTAGCTATAAGTGTGCCTATCCCCGAGATGGTGCACACTGCACATTCATTAAGTGTGAATTTACCCATCCTCTCCTCCCCGCTGCCACATACTTAACACCAGATGAATGTTACTTCCATATGTGTACATATCAGTGTTGATTAGTTAGTGCCAATTTAAGGGTGAGTACTTGTGGTGCTTGTTTTTCCATTCTCATGATACTTCATTTCCAACAACGGGCTCCAGCTCCATCCAGGGTAATACAAGAGATATTAGTTCACGTTTTTTTTTGTGTGTGTGTGTATGGCTGAGTAGAACTCCGTGGTATACACATACCACATTTTATTAATCCACTCATGTATTGATGGGCACCGGGATTGTTTCCACATCTTTGCAATTGTGAATTGTGCTGCTATAAACATTCCAGCACAGATGTCTTTATTACAAATATCTTTTTTTCCTTTGTCTTTGATTTTTGCTCTTTTGCTTATAATGTGTCTTGGAAAATTCCTCTTTGGGTTGAATTTGATTGGTTACCTCTGAGCTTCCTGTACCTAGATGCTGTCATCTTTCTTTAGATTTGGGAAATTTTCTACAAATTTTCAAAATTTTCAATTTTCCTTAAATATACTTTCCAGGATTTTTTCTCTCTTATTTCCTTCAGGAATTCCGGTTTTGTGGAGGTTAATTTGCTTGATGGTATTCCATAATTCTTGAAGGCTGTCTTTACTCTTCTTTATTCTTTTTTCCTTTTTGATCTTTTGGTTGGGTAATTTCATATGTTTTGTCTTCATGCTTGCAAATGCTTTCCTCTGTTTGATGAAGTCTACTATTTAAGCTTTCTAATGAATTTTTCATCATGTCTTGTTTTCTTTATTTCTATGGTTTCTATTTTGTTTTTTAAAAAATTTCATGTTCTTTGTCAAATTTCTCATTTTGTTCCTGTATTGTTTCTCAAATTTTATTTAGTTTCTACCTGTATTGTTTTGTGATTCCCTACACTTCTTTATGAGGATTATTCTGAATTCTCTCCCAGACATTTTATAGATCTTCAGTTCTTCTGGCTCTATTGCTAGAGATTTGTTGTTTTCTTTTGGTGGTTTCATATTTCCATGAGTTTTCACAATCCTTGCTTCTTTAAGTTGAAGCCTACATGTTTGAGAAGACAGCCACCTCTTACAGTTTTTGCAGGTGTTCCTTGGTGATGATCGACATTTACTTCTTAGTATCAGTACATAAACACTGGCCTAGTGTTGCCTGCTGTTCTGGAGAGAACTTATAGTGAGCGTCAAAACTAAAACACTACACTGGAACTAACTCATTACTCTGTCTTTGTGCCTTGATCTGGGGCCGACTTATGAACAGCAAAACTTCAATGCTGCTCCAGAACTAAATCATTGTTCTGCTGTTGTTTTCAAGTCTTGAGAAGACTTATAGTGAACACTGGATCTTAAATGCTTCCTTGGAACTATGTTATTGCCCTGCTGTTGTTTCCCAGTCTGGGGAAGACTTAAGTAGCCACTGAACTTAATCCCAACCTTTTAGTTGTTTCTGGGCCAGAGGAAGGCTCCATGCAAGCACCTGGGCTTTGTGCAAAATATGGCTAGAGATTCAGGTTTTCCTTTGAATTGTGCCCCCTGGGACGCTATGGTGCCAGCCCATCTTTTTATTGTGGCATCACCTCTGCTGAAAGCACTGAGAAAGGGCTAAGATCTGTGCACCAGTTACTGTAATCAGCACCCCACCCTTTTTCTCAATTTACCCAAGGTGATTGAGTCCTACTGGCACTCCCAATGTTTATCGTGAGACAGGACCAGAACGTGCTTCCCTCATAGATTCCCAGTCTGGTGGGGAGATCAAACATCCTAATCTGTCAGGAGTCAGAGCTTATGCAGTAATGAGAGCACTGGCTGTAAATACAGATAAAGCTTAGCTTGCTCACCTCCTGCTCTGTAGCCCCAGGGGTTTGGGGACCACAGCTGTAGAGCAGACATTCTATTAAATAGAAGTCTTTTGTCAGCTGGTCACCTGATAGAAAATTTGGGGAAAGGAGCTGTGGCAAGTGGATTGTTTTTTGTATGTGAGGCAGAAGAATGTGCACACATGTAAGTGGATAGGAATAGAGAAGAGAGAAAAGGGAGAAGGAGGGATAAATGAGACACTATGTTCTTCCTGGCTAAAGAGCCACAGAGAAGTGCTGGGAGATAGTGCAGCAAAAATGCCAGAGCTATCGCTTCTCCGTCTTTTGGCTAAGATCAAGTGTAAAAATGCCAGAGCTAGTAATAAAGTCTGATATAGATTTTAAGTTTGCTGTGTCATGCATGGGAGAGATGAGACTTTTCCCAGATCCTAAATGGATTTTTATGAAAACCAAGGAAGAGACTGAGTTTCGTGTTTGGAGCAGAGCAGGGTAGAGCTAAGAAGGCATGTGTAGAAGCAAGTGCACAGGTGGAGGGGCCATGTAAATACATACCTCAGTGATTCACAATTATCTTGGGAAGTGCTTTAGATGCCCATGTTATAGATTGGGTGTGGGATGGGATTAAATCATTCTTACCTAGCTCTCTGAGGTGCAGAGTGAGGTTTGAATGCACATAACGAAATTAAACAAATATAGCTTAAACCAACTTGAAGCTTATTGATTTATTCATTCTTTCATTTGTTCATTCATTTTTAGATTTTAAAAGTCCAGAGGTAGACAGTTCAGAGCTGGTATGGCAATCCTATGGCATGTTCAGGGACTTAAGCTCCTAATTTCCTGTTCCACTATCCTAAAGTTGACTTGCATCACCAAGGTCATCTATAGGTATAAAATGACTGCAAGAGCTCAAGCCATCATATCCATGTTCCAGGCTTGCAGTGGAAGAAAGCAGAGAAAAGCTAGCAGAATTCACATCTTTCCTTATGGGGAGCTCCTCACAAAAGTCTCCCACGTTAGGACCAAAAGTCTCCTCTTGATATTTTAAGTGATTTTACCAGGAGTTAGGGAACAGAAAAGGTAGGGGGAGAGGGAAGAAGATCATGAAACTTTTTCACATGGTGCCTAGCACAGAGCAAGTGCTCAAAATGTTGAATCCAAATCCCCATCAAACACCTGCCAGGTGTTTCCAATGTGAGAGTTATAGGAGGGAAATGAGGATGGGGATCAGTATCTTTTTATAGACTTGGGGAAATAACCAGCATAAATGTATCCCTAAGTGGCCTTGTGTTAAGATAATATGGACTTTAAGAGAAAATGAAGCTTCAGGAGCACAGTTAAAAATAAAATTAGAGTTAAAGAAAAATACTAATCTTCATCTAAAACACAATAGATCATATCGCCCTCCTGTCCCCAACCTGTCTAAGCTCCCCATTGCTCACCAAATAAAGAGCTAACAACTCAGAGGGATTCACAGAGCTGCTCATCATCTTGAGCCAGCTCATCTCTCCAGCCATGTTTCTAATCACTTTTCATGTGTGCCCTGTGTTCTTGTCACACCAAGTTACCTGTGATGTCCCCAGGCACGCTCAGATGTTCATGTCCGAGTCTTTCTGCATGAGATTCTACCTGCCTGGAACGTCCCTTTCCTTATCTTCCAGGAAAACCCCTTCAACTTTTCCTTTGAGACTATCTCTTCTCAGAAGCTGTCCCTGTCCCTTGTTGAGCATGAGTGTCAGCTGTGTCCTCAGTGCTCCCCAGACACTTCATCATTAGTGTACCTGTCTGTTTCCCCCTTTGGCTGCGGGTTCCCAGAGGGCAGGTTATTTAGCACCATCACTGTAGAACATGTACCTGACTCATGGCAGATACTCAATGAATGTTCATGGAGAGAAAAAAAGAAATGAGCAAGATACAGTAAAAAGATACAACATGTTAGGTACTATAGCAGTACAGGAATTAGATGAGGATATTTTAAAAATGCTCTCAGGAGCATTATGTAAAAGGAAAAGCACTAAAGGCAGAAAATTTGGGGCTCAGAACTGAACTCTTATGCAAATGCTGAGGAATCAAGTCAGCAAAGGATGCAATAAGAGCTGAGCATGGAGTTAGGAGCTGAGAAGCAGTTCCACGACTGGGTAGAGAGAAAACAAGAAGCAAGCGTGTTATGTTGTCAAGCTGTAAAGTCCGGAGTCATGCAATTTCCTCCCGGCTGTCACGATTTTTGTAATAAGATAATTAAGTTCATTTCCCTAAACACTTCGAGCCTGACCCAGTCCAGGGAAGTGGAGAAGTGCAGCACTGCTGCTGCCTTGCTGAGCCCAGACCCCAAGCCAGGGCTACTCTCAGGAGCAAGAAGGACGTGTGCAGCCAGATCCTTGTTCACCTGCCAAAGGGAGAGCCAGAGGGGCCTTGGTTTCTGCACCTGCAGCAGTAGGTCCTCCTTCAGCAGCTCAGAGATGCTCAAACTTCCCCAGGCTGGGATGAATTACTCCTCGCATGCTCTGAGACTAGTTTCAGGTGGGATGAGAACACTGACTCACATGGTGATTACCGAGTTGGCAAAGTGAAGTGAGGCAGCGAGACTGCTACCTGGCCTGAGGGACTAAAGTGTGCAGCCAGTGTGAATTGGCCTGTAGTTTGCTTTTCTACACACACCCCAAAGAGTGCTTTTAAAAATGATGTTTTATCATTTTGCATTCCTTTTTGATTTTACAGAGTTTTATTGTGTGTGTGTGTGTGTGTGTGTGTGTCCATTGTCAAAGATAAACAAAGCAGGACACTAGTTAAAATGGTAAGGACAGATTTTAATTAGTAATACACTATTTCAATAGGGGAAAATTCAGTGTGAGCTAAACTCGACTTTGATCTGCACTAAGGTTTGTGATTTGCACTGAGCATTTTAAACAGAGAAAGAGGTAATGAGGGTGGCTAATGGGGGTTTAGAAGAGTCGAGGAAGTGAAAAATTGTAAGAAGTAGGAAGGCTGGTCTGGACTGTGTGGAACCCATCTGGCTTTGCTAACTCCTGCAAGTTAGGCTCTTCCCCTCCCACAGAGACTGGGAGAAAGGGGCCCTGACCTTCAGGTGTTGGCTAGAGCAACAGTAAATTCTTCTGGCAGCCTTGAGGTTTCTCCAATGGGCACTTATTTTAAGCAGGGCTAGGATCATGCTAAGGATGTGGCCGTGAGCTATTAGCAACTATGTTAGAGTTTGTTCAAATCTTTATGGGCCAAAGTGGAGGCCTGGTCAAGAAGAGGGCTTGGAGTAGCCTGGCGAGCTTTGGTCAAGGAGACAACCTGGGTCACCGAGTGTGTGTACATAGTCCTGCCATTGAGTGGCAGGGTTATTTCCTCTCCTCTTGAATCTGTGCCGGCATGTGACTGCTTTGGCCAATCCAGTCTGGAAGAAGCACCCTTGGGTTGGAGCCAGGCCCAATCTTTCAGAGGACTGGCAGCTTCTGTCTTGGTCTCTTGGTGCCCTGAGTTTCTCTGTAAGAAGTTTGATTACTCTGCCGCAGAGATCACATGCAAACCTGAGACCATATGGAGAGGGAGGAGGGCCCTGCTGACCCAGCCTTCCAGCCATCCCGGAAAAGGCACCAGACATGTGGGTGAGACCAACTTGGACCTTCCAGACCAGAATCAAGCCATCTCAGACTCTCCAGACTAGCACAATTGCCAGCTGAGTGCCAACCAGGTCCCCCAGTTGATACTACTTGAAGCCCTGCCAATAAGAGAGAAAATAAAATGGTTATTCTTGTAAGCCCCTAAATTTGGGGGTCATTTGTATGTAACAGTAATCAGAACAGGGTACAAGATTGGAGATTGAGGTATGGTTGGCTGGTCTGTGTTACACAGATTATTAAGGGTTTTGGCAGATCCTCTATTTCTTTGGTACTATGCTCTGGGGAGCATTAGGGTCCTTCATTTTGGATCAAACCAGTCCAAAAGCACTGGACTATTCTAGTAATCAGAGGTAACTGATGCATGTCCCAAAGGGATAATAACCAAGTCTCAGAAAAGAACTACATAAGACCTTCAAAGACAAAGACCTCCAAATTGAGGGCAAAGGTCACATTTTCTGGCTTCATACCTTTCAAGTCTCCTAGATAATTCTTCTGTTGCTTGTTTTAGGGTGTGAGTTGTTATTGCAACGGGGGCAGGGAGAGGAGAGAGAGAGGAGGGCGGTGAAGTTACCCGTCGGGCTTGTTAAATGTGCTGCATCGGAAGTGAGGAACGAGGATGTAGAATCCTTTGTCAACATTTGCCTCTTGGAGCAGGGTTTGGGGTAACCTATTATCTGCTCTCATATACTTGAGCTGGCAGGTGAGGCTGGCATCTGCCTTGATTCCATTCTCCCCAAAGGTAAGGGAGGGGCTTTGACTCCTGAACGAGGTCAGGAGTAGGTAAGACACACACAGAACATTACAGAAACTGAGGACTGGAGAGTGTGAGACTGGGGTCAAAGCCCAGAATGGAAGCCCGGTTACAGATTTTGAAGTCAGAATCCTTTCTTCTGTTTCCTTCCACATTCTTCCAAATGTCCTTATTTTCAATATTTTACTTTCAAGGGACTAATATGGTATCAGTCATTCACATTTTAATTGAATAAATGTTTTGCAAGAGAGTATAAACATAAAATAAAATGACTGCTGTTGAATAGGAATCACATGTCAAAGTATAACTTGGATAAAATAACTTTGATCTAATGTATCTACATAGTTATTCAATTCCACAATAAAAATCATTTATGTAATATGCTTTGCTAAAACAATGTCTCCTCTTTTTGACTTCCACATGTTCAGGCAGCAAGTCACAGGTCATGGACGTTGACATTGGGCAAAGGTCTAGGTGAAGGTGGTTTCAGACTTTACATCCCCTAGACAAGTCTGGATTTGGCTGAGACTTTGAGGTTGATGCAGACACGGCCAGGTGAGTTTGTCCAGATTGAGAGGTCTGTGGGTTCCCTTCAATTGTGTCAAACATTGTTTTCCATGGCTTCTCCAAGACAAGGGCAGCTCTTTCAAGTCCTCATCTATACAGTTTATCCCAGAGCAGGAAGCTATGTTAGTTATCCACAGCTAGAGTGCTTTGAAATTAGAGACGAGTCTATCTTGGGGCTTTGTGCTTTGGGGTGAGCCCTGGGGCCACAGGTGCTCCGTGTTGTCTTCTGGCTCAGTGTCTGGGCCTGGCTGCTTCTGTTTCCTGCCAACCTCTCCAGGTCCCCACCTGATCTGATTCCCACTCAATATCCTTATACACTAGGCCCTGCCTCCAGCTCTTGCCCCTTCCTATGGAGCTAGAATGGCCTCTACCCCCCAGATGGTTGTGGGAATTGTAGTGGTAGTAAACTGATCTGTCAAACAACATCCCACCATGCATGTTACCTGTTGCCTGCCTCTCAGTTATGCCTTCCCTGCCTGACTGGGGTTATTGGGTTTATTGGTGTCTGCCTGAAATAAGCCCTCACTCTCTGCACCCTTTGGACTTTGAACACTGGACCAAATATCCTTTTTGATAAGGGCCAACCTCAATAGCAGTGTTGGGGCCACCTCAGCTTTGTCTGTCTTGGTCTTCTAATCTTTTCCATTCTCACTGGTCTGCAAGGTTGATGTCCAGTTGACTTTGCAGCTAAGGCCACCTGTTAGATGTCCCAGGCTTGGAGTCACTCTTGGGCAGAGCCAGAATTTTGAATCATTCTAATACCTCTCTCCACTCCCTGGAAATAAATGCCCATGATGTCTGTAGTAATGCCTAAAACATCTGGTGTCTTGGGTATGACTTAAAGTCATTAATAGTTCTTCCACCTACCCAGTTTGCTCTGACCAAGAGTGACTCTGTCTTCAGAGCCTCATCCTTTGATCTTCTCCTGGAACCAGACTCTTGTAGGCTATTCCCTGGGCTATCCCTTCCCCAGCATTCACTGCTGTGCTGGGATACATTCCTCTCCCAAAACCACCACTGTCTCACTGCTCTGTGGCACCAGTGCCTCTATTCTCCCAGAGTTCAAGCCAAAGGGCAATGGGACCAGCCAACCAGATGTTTTCTGTAACATGGCTCGTATGAAGTTGTCTTCCTGCAAAATTGTGGTGTGCAGGTAAAGTACACAGCCAGTACCTCACTTCAGGAAACTTCTCTCCTGAAGGGGTCAGAAACTCTCAGGGCTACAGGCCATGATACAAGAAATCTTAATTCTGATTCAGAATCTTTCCTTTCACTCTTTGATGTGAGAAATTACTCAGGCTTCAAAAGAGACCTGTGGATTTAAAGGCTGCTGTTTGGTGGGCCTGACTCAAGGTATGCATATAGAGGTGATCCATGCTGGGCTTGTACCAGCTACACCAAAGACAATCCAATTAGCCCATGACATCCACGGATAACGTTCTCGAATTCCATCATGTAGGGAAATAGTTCATTCTCAATCAATAACAACAGAAACATGTCATTCTGCCATTGTTAGCTCTGAAACTGAGACCTTTTGTTTCCAGGGAGTCATAGGTCCTAAATTATATGATGATGAATGGAAATAATTAGGTAGTGGCCTTTCCTCCACATTTGCTTTCATATGTGAATTTTAAATTTAAATATATGGAAATAATGCACTGATGAAAGTCAAAATGTTTCAGTGAACATCTTTCAGACTTTCCAGTGTTAAAATAATTATAAATGAAATTGTTAAAAATTCCTGTTCAGTGCCTACATATGACTTTAAATTAAAATCAAATACATTTCTTATTAAGGTAAAAGAAATATAAAAGTCTCCCTAATTTAATTGGACCCACAGTCTTCATAGGATTCTAGAAAACTCTTTGTTGGTTGATTTATTCAATGTGTATTTATTGATCACCTACCATTGATCACCTACAGTCTGGCACTTTTGTAGGCATGGAAGTTAAGAAAACTTACAATGATGTTTTCCCTCACTGTTGACTTGCTGTGTGATCTGGCAAATCAATTTGTTTAAATATGGTTAAATCACTTTTTCTTTTTCTCATTATTCATCCACATGATCAGAGCCGGCACTAGAATGCAAAGCCCCTCATTGGGAAACTTGCTTATAAACCCACTACTCTCATAAAGCAGAAAGCTGCATTTCTCTGCATTACAGTGCCTGGGGGTGGTGCTGGGGCTGGGCTCCAGCACTTGCATATGTACTGGTCCCTGTGTTGACTTCAGGCGCATTTCATAGGTAAAACTAAACAACTTCTTATATCAGGAAATTAATGACATGGAGCTGTTTTATTTGTTCCTAATTGATTGCCTTATATAAAGTAACATTTTATAGAGTTACAGACCCCTTTGAGAATTTGATGAAAGCTATGGATCCTCTTTCCAAAAAACATGCACATAATCCAAGCACACTGACATTTACACATAAACACATGAATTAAAAAAAATCATAGACTCCCTGAAACTCATTTCTTTATCTTCTAGGGGTTCATGGATCCCAGGCTAAGAGCCCCTGGTCTGGAAGGCCTTGCTTTTTTCAATTTCTTATTCAGCATTCCACATATGTGAAACTTCAGTGAACCGAAGTTTTCCTCTTCAATTTTAGCCACTTGGATTGAGACATTGTGTAAAAACCTCTGGGGCACCTATTTCTGTATTACCATCGTGATACAAGCTCTTCCTGTTGAGCAAGGTCATCGAGTGAACGCCAGTCCTTGTGTTGGGCTATTGACACGAGATGATGTGTGGGAAATCCCAGCCTGAAGTCTGGCCTCCTTTCTTCAAGCCAGATACCACATACTGGCTTTCATTTCTTCTTCCCAGTTTGTGGCGATAAAATCAAAGTTCCTTTGTATATTTTGCTTTACATAGTTGAGTAAGCTCTTTTGATCCTGGTTTCCTCGCCTACAAAATGAGGCTAACAGTACCTACTATGTGGGCCTGCTACAAAATATATAGCATATATTATAAGATATATTTACTAGCTATAAAACATACAAAGTGCCAGAGACACACTAGGCATGCAATATAGGTTTAATAGGTATAATATTTTCAGGCTGTTAAGCCAATGTATTTTCATTTCTGGCTGTCCCTAACTCTTAATCATCCTGTAGCTTCCATTGAAGGATTCAGCACATAACTCCTTCCATAGACCCTTTGCCTGGGGCAGTTAGGCCTGGAGATTGACTGGCCAAGGTAGGATGAAGGAAATGATCTAAGAGGGATTGAGGTCAGACAAAATGGAAGGGAGAAACATGTCCTTTTGAGCCAGTAAAGTGCAGGAGCGAAGTGGATAAGAGAGAGGCGAGCAAATAGTCGAGATGTGTGGCTTCTCTCCCACTGGACCCAAACCAAGGGACTGGGTATTAGAAAGACTGAGGAGGTAGCCAGGAGCAGAGAGGGGTTTTCACTCTGATTTCTGTTTGGGACCCTGAGCAGGGACCATGTCCCAGAGGAGCCTTTCAGCTGCATGGGGTGCCCGCAGCAAGAGCAGGAAGTGGTGCAGCTGGTCTTGGCTTGTGTGTGGTCTACAAAGGGCTCTGAAATTTACAGGCCTGTAGAAGAAGCAAAAGTTAGCTGATGATGTGGCTGAAGTGGTTTACTATTCCAGGGGAAAAGAGTTCCTATAGCAAAGGGGTGCAGGGAAGACCAGCCGGGTCGGGGCCTCAGCAAGAGCCAGAGTGGGCCAGCACTGCAGGGAGGGCCCTGGGGCTGGGATGAAGCCCAGAGACCAAGAGCAAAGGCACCAGCTACAAATCTCAACCCCAGTGGTTGGTATGGTGCAGGGGCCATCCTCGTGGAGGGCAGGATGCCAGAGGAATCTGCAGGAACCCGATAAGGGGAGTTGGCATCTACTCCTCCCGACTGCCCTAAACTCTCTCTGTGCTCTACACCCAGAGGTCATCTTGAAAAGGAAGAGTAGTGAGATCTGAAAGATGAAGCTTTCACCCCAAAGCAGCCTGGCCATACCAAAGAGAAGATTCCAACCCATGGAGACTAAGATATCACCAAGTGGCAAGTTTATAGCATAACCTCCATGACAGGGAGCACAGAGCCAAGAGAGGCGAGCTCAGCCCAGCCACCCGAGGGCTTCCCCGGGGGGTGGTGCAGTTACTGGGGGCAGAGCACATGTCCACCTCTTATAGGGACTGAGGCTCTCCTGGGCTACAAAAATGAGCTACAGAAGCCTGACACCTTCCTCAGGCTCTTCTGGTTGCAGGTTACAGAAACCCATGGGAGCCGGCTTGAGCAAAACCTGAACTCAATGGGAGGATACTGCAGAAACTCATTGCAAGAACAGAGAGAGCATGGGCCCTGAGGAAGGCACAAGACTGGGGGACACCATAAGGAGTCCAGGAAGGATTACCTTTCTATTTTTCTCTGACCCTTAGCTTCATTCTTCCCTCTGGCTTTGAACTACCTTCCCCCGTTTCCAGTTGGGAAGGCCACCAACAGCCCCGCAGCTTACAGGTTGCAGGGCCAAGTTTCTCTTTGTCTCTGCTGAAATTTCTCATGGAGGGACTGGTTTGCCTCCTCTACACCCATTAACTCTGGCCAGGAAAAAGGGAGGACAAGGGCATTGAACCGCTCTAGAAACAAGGAGGGGAGGATAAGGTATGAATAAGGGTCTAGGCCCACCCTCCAAGCCACGAGGAAGGACCTGTCACTCTGCCCAGTAAATTAAGCAGGTTCTCACGAGAAAGGAGAATGACTTGGGAAAAAGAGTTGGGGTGGACAGAAGAGGTACCTACCTCCCGTTGGGCTTGGGAAAGCACAGCCAGCTCTCTCCTGGCCATGAGTTAGG